>JBCJKH010010633.1:0-13517 GCA_039877255.1 Loriculus beryllinus | reverse complement strand
TCTTCTCTGCCCAACCTGTAGCTGTGCCTGGGATTGCTCCAACCCAGGTGTAGGACCTTGCACTTGGCATGGTTAAATTTCATAAGGTTGGCGTCAGTCCACCTTACAAACGTGTTAAGGTCCCTCTGGAAAAAATAGATTATGTATGTTTTTTATTTTTCAGTTCCCATAATTTTCTCAGTAAAAACAGAAACCAGTTATCTGCTGCAGGACATTGTCCAATCTTTTGTAATACAAGACTTGTGATTTTTGTCTCTTTCTCAGCATTTATTTTTTTTTTTTTATGTATTATATGTGCACACAACTTTTGAAGTGTGAGGAAGCAGCAAAATACAAGATTAAGATTGCATCTGCTTTGACTGGAAGCTGGTGTAGATGCTTTCCAAAGCCTCTTCCCAACCTAAATTATTCTGTAATTTTCAGATAGCAACAGATTCTGATGACTGTTTCTGTTTTCACAAAGCTTCCTTGAATCTTTGAATTGGGAGCAAATATTTCTGATAACTTATCAATATGTCCACCATTCATTTCTTTCAACTGGATATATTTTCATGCATTAGAAATGGTGAAAAGATAAACTCATATGCAGAGAGAGCTTATACACTTATGATGAACCAATTCTGAGTTTGAGAAACCCAGCATCTATCAGGTTTTCATTTCCTCTATGATGAACAACCACACTGGTGGATTATTACCACCACCTTCACTCCCAGACCTTTTCCAATAGCATGGGGTCCAGGAGAGTACCCATAAGGTACTTGTGGGATTTACTTTTATTTTAAAAATCCACAAACTGCATTTGTGCATGTGGAAAAAATAATCTATTTTGGGGGAAAAAGCTGTTTAGACCTTCTGTAGGGAAAGATTTATATTTTGCTATTAATCAGTCAGTATCCTCAAGTCAAGTCTGACCTTTCCAGATCATGCCCTGTGGTTACCACTCAATTTCTTGCTTATTTGCACAGTTCACTTCATTAAGATATGATACCATGAACTACCTTGAACTTTTACAAAGCGAGGGTCTTGTATATCAGCAAGTCTCTGTCATTTTCAGCCTGGTATAAATATACCTTGTTTCTGTTTGCTTTCTTTTTTTAGTAAACAATCTGTCCTATTCCAGTTCACATTTTCCTGCTTAAAGTGTATCACAGTTGTTTAAAGCAATGTCTAGCCAGAACTGCGGGGCAATTTTTTTCCCCCCCTTGGGAACACATGTACGTATACGCGCACATTATCAGCTACAGCCTGAGGCTTAGCATCAGCCATCTTAGATTGCTTCGGGACAGATTTTCTCTGATCCATTCATACACTATTTTGTTATTAGTGATTTGGTAATGAAACAGTATTTTTCTGTCTCTATTTGCATTCTTTAAATCATCCACAAAAGACCTGAAAAACAGTCTGACATATTTGGCTTTAATAATGCTGCCACTAAGTTTGGAGGAAGCAACTCTCAGTTTGAAGCAAATGAAGAAAAGCCAGTATGCTTACATTGTGATTATTGAAGCAAATTTAATACACATTTAGATGCCATGCTAGACCACTCAGAAACATTTCAGCTCACTAGAAAATTGGCATTAGACTACATTTAGGCCTAACTAACAAGCCATTCAATTTAGGGTTCAGTACTTGGCTTAGAATAGGATAAACAGGATAACATGATATTTATATACCACACAAAGTACAACAGAAACTTCAGAGATCAGGATAAATATGCAATTTCATTTCTAAAAAATGTGGTATCACATACAACATATCTGGTATAAAGATATCTTTCCCAAACCTTCTGGTTTTACAAGATGAAAAGGAAAAAATTAAGCTTTTTCACTCAGCTCTCCATAATGCTTTGAAATACAGCAGTATTTTGATGTCCAGATGTGATGGCCACACCAAGATAGCAACTGTGTTATATACCAGGGTAACAAAGCTGACTTGCCTCACAAGATCATGACTGATACTATGATCAGCCTAGTCAGACAGATAGTGTTCTCTATGCTGTATTTTGCAGGATTCTGTTAAGGAATAAAAAACACAACAAAGTGGATGGGCTGTCACCACCAGAGGTGGCAGAAGCAAGGCATCATGGAGCAGTTGTGTTCCAGTGCATTAATATAATTTGCATGGTACAGCTCCATGGGCAGGGGGCGAGAGTGATGATATACCTCTCTGTAGCTACCAAGGTCTAAAATATAATTAAAAATATGTATGTGCTCTTTATATTCCACCTCAGTATACCATGTTGAGCCAGTATCATCCTGTGTTCAGAAATGGAGTGCCTGTTTGCTGGCCCTGGCTGGCATCCCAGCACCCACACAGGTGCTCATTCACTTCCTTCCTTTTGGTGGGATGGGAGAGAAAACAGAAGGAACAGGAGCATGAAAACTCCTGAGTCAGAATAAAGATGAGGAAATTACTCACCAGGTGTTGCCAAAGGCAAAACAGATTTGACTTGGGAAATTCAACTGAATTTATTGCCAAATAACGTAACTATGTAATTACTGATTTGAGTATGGATAACAAGGAAGAAAAAAAAAAAAAAAACAAACAAAAAACCAACCTAACATTAAAATACTTACTTATGGAAAAAATACTTTTCCCTCCATTTGCCAGACTAAACTTCACTCCCAGCATCATTTTACTTCCAATAACTTTCTATTCCCTGCTTTGTTCTTTCATTAGGCAGGTTTTCACCTTCCTTGTTATCACCTCTGCTCGCCCTCAGTTCTTTCAGAGCAGCAACAAGCAATGCAGGGGTTGGAGTCAGGATGCAGTGGTTTCTCTCTTCCTCTCCTTCCTTCTCACTATTTTCCACTCTGGCATGGGTCCTCTGTGGGCCACAGTCACTTTGGGATTATCTGTTCTGGCATGGAACACCTCCTTCTCTGATCTTGCTGTTCTCGCATTTTCTCACTCTTTTATCTTCCTTCTCCTCTACTTGTCCAGAATTTCTGCTCTTTTTAAAAGATGTTTTTCAAAATGTGAGCATCAGCTTGGCTGATTGACACGACCCTGTGGTGGACCCACAGCAGCTGGCTGGAACTGGCTGTGTCCAGTACAAGGCAATCTTCAGGACTCTTCTTCCTTGATATCTACACTCAGTACAGTCCTACATGGCAGATTTGTTCTCCTGAGGTTCCCTATGACATTTAACCAGATGTACTAGTGCAGTGATTCCTGTAGAAGTAGCGGTCATGACTCTGAGGGGTGATAATGGTCCAGGTGGGCAGCTCTTTTGCTGCTGTAGAGTGTACGAGGCAGGCTTTGATTTTGCCTAAGCTTGGATGCATCGTCCATGTCAGACTGACACAAGTTCTTTGCATGAAGAAGCACTATTTTACTGCCATGACTGAACTGACAAATGTTTGAAAAATGTTGTACATTTTACCTATATCACAGACTTTTCACAGAATAGTGTGAACCCCACAGTGATCTTAGGGCCACGATGAGAGAACATGGTAAATGTAGTTGATAGGAAGGTAGGAATGATTTCTCTCTTGATTTCTTTGGTGTCCCATATGCAAACTAGTAAGAGAATAGCAAAAGCTGTTCAGGCTTCACCTTAATTTCAATGGAATTTCACATCTGAGCCAATAAGAGAATCCAGAGAATTATAGGCCAGGTAGTCCAGCTTCAATACTTATTAAACAATCAATTTATAAGCACCTAGAGCATAATAAGATGATATGAAATAAACAACATAGGCTTGTAAAGCACAAGTCAAGTGAATCTTACTTTGTCTTTGAAAAGGTGACTGACTTAATGGATAGAGGTGTCTTGTATTTCTCCATGCTAACAGGAGGTTTTGATGCTCGTTTATGTGATGCTGTCATAAGCTAATGAGGAAAATGCAGTTTAATGGAATAACAGTGCGAGAAAGGAAATAAAAAACATTTCAGAAAATGATTTCAAAGACCTTCCAGTGATTGTCTTTGAGGAACAGATCAAGTAGGTCTCATGTAACAGGACATGCTGGGGGTAGGCCAGCTGCAAAGCCTTCAGCAAAAGACCTCAGGGTTGTGGTGGACACCAAGTCAAACGTGGGTTAGCAATATGTTCTGGCAGCAAAAAGAAGTCCAGTGGGAGGGTGGGTCTGGAAACTATATGTAAATACATGTAGTGGTTGTCAATAACAGTTCCCTTCCTTTATATTTTTAATCAACATTTGCCCTCCTGTATATATATATATATACTTAAACCTACAAAAAATATGAAATTCATCAAATCAAAAAAAGTGGGTTGTAACGATAATTGCAATTGGTCACAGTCTGCAGTGGTTTTTTGTGACACTGATGCATACGGAGCCATTGCTGGATATATCAACACAAAGGTTAACAAAAACCTGCAAAGGAGCCATATGCTGCTGTCAAAAAAAGGTAAAAATGATCCTCCATTTAATATCTCTTTGTTGTTGTGATCATCAGCAGTACACCATCACTGAATCTCTCAGATTAATTAATCTAGTAGGAAGAGTCTCATAAAATACATTTGTTCAAAGTAACATCTGTTTTGGCTTTCTTGCTTTGTCCTTCCTTTAATTTCTCATAAATATCTTTTATTTCATTTTCATGTGAGTATTTGCTTAAGTTTACTGAGATAATAAAAATGTCAAGTTGTATTTGCTGAGTGAAGGCCATTTCCAGAGGAAAGTCCTCTAATTATCTGCACCATGTATAAAATAATAATTCTACTGCAGTCAGGGACAAAGTCTTTCAAGTTCATGTTTTATTTAACTTCTGAAATTCATAGTATATTTAACAGTATGCCCTGATCTAACTGTCATTTAAGAAAGGGTGTATTTTAGCCAAACTTCAATTTCTTTACTTTGAAATAATGATAATGAAGCACAATTAAATCAATGTCCTATGGAAGCTGAGAGAGCTGTAAACGGACAGCAAACTGCCTTTAATGTAGAAATTTCAGTTTTGAGCCTGCCATATGAAAGCCATGCAAGAGAAAACACACACTCCATTGCATACTCATGTGATAGCAAGGCTGCATCTTGATTTAGAGATGAAATACATGAGATGAGTTGTCTTCTTGTCCTGTAGAACCTTCATCTGAAAAGTGGGGCTAGTGGTACATTATAAAGTATGAAATTTTTCCATAAACTTTTACATTTCAGTAAATGTACATAAATAAAGAGTATATTCTTTTTTTTTTTTTTTTTTTCGATAGATGCACAGGCATCCTTAGAAGGAAATAGGTCAGATTATAACATAAACTTTTTAGCTTGGTGTTAAGGGTTGATGATTTAGATTCTTGAGAATCTCTGCTTTCAATTTAAAATAGGGCATTAAGGAACTGTTGCAGAAGGTTGTCTGAGTTAAAAACTTTCTCTTTTGTATTAAAATGGCTTAAATTCCCAAATTCTTTTTTTTTCTTAGCTTTCTACTAATATCATGGCAACAAAAATTACAGCTCAGAACAATCTTAACTCTGTGCCTGTGTTGCACCTTCACTTTACTCCAGTGAGAAAGAAGTTCCTGATGCCCAAGCATAGGGAGAAAAACAATAATGTAATGTCTGTCTATCTTTTTCTGCTAAAAAGGAATATTATACCCATTCCACTCTAAATGGGGTACATTGTCTGGCACCAATGTCCTGCAGTGTTCCTATGTCCATATCTTGATTTCATTTCATGGTGGGAATATTTGAACATTCTACTGATCACGCCAGCTTGAAAAAAGGGAGGGATAATCTTTCCTTTTAGATTTTCTGTCTCCAATTTACTAGTGAGAAGGGCATAAAAGTCTGCTCTGTTGCTCTTCTCTCTGGTATTAAAACTGGTTTTCTTTTGTTTTGTTTTGTTTTGTTTTGTTTTGTTTTGTTTTTTCCTTTAATAATGCCACAGATTTTCATTAATAGAGTCCAGATTTTGAAGAATATAGAAGTAGGTCCAATTGCCTTTGTTGAGGAGTCAAGAAAAATTTCTTCACTCTTGGGTAAAAATGTCATAGGTGTGATGGATTTGCTCAGCTTCCTCAAAGTGTAAGTGAAGCAGGCTATACATTTCTTGAGGGGGATTCAGGAATTGTCATTAGTCATCTATAGAAACATTGTGCCTGGTGTGAGTAAAGATCAAACAAGTAACAGAATCCTGGGATTTCATCAGTGGACCTTGAACAAAAAAGAATAAAGAAGAATCCGTCCCTATAAACTGCTACCGTAATTTCACAGAATCACAGAATCACAGAATCCTAAGGGTTGGAAGGGACCTTGAAATATCATCTAGTCCAACCCCCCCTGCAAAAGCAGGGTAACCTAGAGTACATCATTTGAGATCCTTTCACCTATTGCATGGCTATAAGATGTCTGGATAAAAAAGACATGACAATATCTTTTGAAGCAGCCTGAAGACAAACTTGTCTCTGTAATGTAAGTCTTGTAACTTGATCCTCTTAAAGGTTGGGAAAATTGAGTTAATACACTGAATCCTGCTGCTTAAATTCTTCCTGTTATTTCAGTTAAATGTATATTCAATTAAATATTGAATTTTACATCAGTCAGTTAGCTTTCATAAGGAACTCTGTCACCACCACACTGGCTCTAAGATTTTTTAGGCTTTATACTGGTGGAATTCCTGGTTCCAAAGGAATTCAATGTAACTTTTGTAGAGTTTCAGAGAAACTGAAAGAAAATTGTCAGACTCAGATCCTGAAATCTTTTGAATCGCACAGCAAGTTGCCCAATGAAATGAAGGTCGGCTCCAGTAGCTCAGCCAGTAGAGGGAACTCTTTACACAGTACAAAGTCAGGCCAGGAATACACTGTAGTAAATTAAGAATGTAAATATGCATAAACGTGTACATTCAAAAAATCTAACAATAGTTTTTTTGTTTGTTTGTTTGTTTGTTATTTTCTTCTTTGTGCTTGACACATTAACCTTCGTATTTTTATCCAGCTGCAATTTAACACATTGAAAGTATGATTATATTAGGTATCAGACTGTGGCTGATCTCAGTTGAAAAGTCATCTCACAAAATTTAGTGAATATTTAGGGGAAAGAAAAGGGAGCATCTGTGACTACTCCTTTCATTATAACCTGCTATTTGTCTTTGAGATTGGCAAGCCACTTTTTTCATTTCCTGGAACATTTGTTTTAGAGACTTCTTGTTTTCAGAATGCAGTTGTTTCACTCTGAAACTTTCAATGCTGTGATCACGTGACTTATTCAAGTGTGTTGTTCCTTATGCTTTAAACAAACATTGCTGACTAAAGTGAGAAATAGGTACCTTTATGTTGTGCCTGAGGGGCTAGATTTACATCAGTGTTTAGCATCTTCCTCACAGAAAAACACATCTAGATTTCTGTAAGTTGGTTTGGACATTGATCACTTTAAAAAATGTTTTCAGCAGATACTGAAGATCTGTCATTGTCTCCCTATTACTGTTTTTTCTAGACCCACTGTTTGATCACAGCTATCAACATTTATAACTCTAATAGTTCATTTTCTGAGCCATTGCTAACCAGCTGAATGATGACTTCTTCATTGTCTGATCAGCCCAGCTATTGCTTCAGGATTCATTATTAAGAGTTTGCAAGAACACTTAGTTTTCACAGAATAAAAAGCTGTTTGCAGCTTGCATCCGATATCAGTGTCAGCCCTGAAGATAAGTATAAAATTCTACTTTTATCAAAGGCATCTAGTCATGGATGAATTCTTGTAATTAGGCACATTGCAATCTATAATCCAACATCTCATTCCTGTTTAGTAAACCAAATACAGTGTTTACTTCTTTTTTTTTTTTTTTTTCTTCCAGGGTATTTAGTAAAATTTCTTTGTGTTTTAAGCTTTCCACTGGTTTTGGCAGTCTTTGTTCCTTTTCTGGCTGTCAGCTGTGGCCTGTTTTCTGATGGTTATGAATGTGTGTCAACCTTTTTGTGAGTCCTTTGTGGTGTCATTCTTCCATCTATGGCAACAGAATGAAAGATATGCAGTAGACAGGATTGTTTTCTCATTGCTGTAAATTTAGAGTAACTTCCCTGAAAACACATATTCATCCAGTGTTCATTGAACAGATATTTTCTCTTAGCAGTTTCTGATGTCCTAAAAAAAGGCAGTATGTTCCCATAACAACCAACTGTGATGGACACTTTGACATGTAAATAAGTGATTTTTTTTTTTTAAACTCCTCTCATGTCACTCAATCACTAAGGCTGATAATTATCTTTTTCAATGTTTCCATGGAGTTCAGGAGGTTCTTTTCAGCAAAGGGAACTCAAAGCACAGCATTTAACTCTGTCTTTACTTACAATGCATTTTGTGGATTTCTTCTTTATGAAAACCTCCCTCCTTCATTTTCTCTCACTTGGAACATTTTATTACATATTTTCAGGACTTTAAGTGGATATACCTCAGGCCTTTTGTCCTCAAAGGGGCAGAGGCATCATAAATGGCTTTGCATCTCCTACCTGCAATCCCAGGAGATGCACCCTGACTCAGGCAGAGTTGTGTCTCCATTTTCTTAGTGTTACACCCACACTAATTGCCTCTTTCAAGCAGGTACTGCCTACTAGCCTTTCAGATGTTGTTCTGTAATTTCCAAACTAGAACTATGCATCATTTAGGGTTACCATATGGACATGTCAGATCTGATATCTGCTAATCTAAGCATCCATGTTGACATGCACATCATTGTATTGTCAATGAAAGTATGTTTAAATCAAAACTTGAGTAAAGTAAGAGAGATCATCGTACTTAACTCTGCAATGAGAAAGGAGAGTAAAAGATGTAAATGGAAGTTTTGACACTAATCAAAAAGATACACAGTTTTCATTTGCATATAATGGAACAACAACAAAAAAAAAAAATCATTGAAGACAGTCTGTCAGTCAGTTTTATCCCTCATGTGACAGCGTTCATTGTGGTCCTTGCAGTAGACCTTTGGCTGCAAAAAATTATATCACAAGTAGCTCAGTGCGAAAGGGCTAGGAAATAATGGAAGTCACACCCCATGCCCCCAGAAACCCCCCTCTAGTCCCAGCATATCAAAGTTTTTCCATTTCAGAAGCAAAGCTTCTTTATATTAAATACCAAGAAAGTATGTTTAGATAACATTCAGGGACTGACTTAAACCATAAAAGTCAGGAAATTCAGAATTAGGGCTGGCACCCAGGTCTTAAATAACACAGTGGAAATAGGCAGGCGTGGGGATATGAAGGTGAACCCAGGCACAACAGTGTAAATTGAGAATAGAAAGTGAGACCAATCTTGGCATCTTCCTGCTTGTGCCACTGGAAATCTAAAGAGTGTGTGATTTGAGGGGTTTATTAATGTCCATTGTGTCACTGCTTGCCTTTTTTTCCTGGCATATTGGCCAATTTTATATGTATTTTAGCAGTCACAGAAAGTTTTTACTAAATGCTCATCAGAGGTGAGCTATGCTTTCCATCCCCATTCAGCCAGGGGAGAAAAGGTTATGTGATTGCTCAGCTTTGTTTTCCCCTTTTTCAGAAATATATACTGCTTTTAGCCACACTGGTATCAAGTAATAGCTACCCTGTTACGAAAGGTAGCTTTAAACCTTTTATGTTTTTTTTAATTTCTTTTTAATTGGAATCCGTGTTATATCCTTATAGATTTTCTCATACAACTTCAATAGGATTTGGTTTTTTCTATTCTGAAATTTTTGGTAGAGAGTTGTTAAAAAAGCTGAATAATTTAATCCTGAATATAGTTTCATTTCAATCAAGATTAAATTGATTTCTCTACATAGACACATACAGTCTGTATAATCACAGTATGCATGGCTGGGATCGTTCAGATCAAAAGAAAAAACAGTATAAATGCCACAGTATTTATTCACTATCAGTAAAAATTTACTTTTTTACAGCATTGAGAACAAAGTTGTCAATTATTGTTTTAAATAGACATTAATGTGTGCTTGATAAGAAACACTTCACCTACCTGTAAGATTAAAAGTGGCAGCTCTGTTACTGTTAGAACTTATTTTACTTGTGTTTCGGTTTCTATTTAGGATTTTCAGATATTAACTCTTGGAGTGCAGGTATTGTAAGAGGGGTGTCAAAACTAGCATTGTACTTTTATTTATTAAAATCAGAAAGAATACAGATTGTATTAACTTTAAATATTAAAACACTGAAATACTCTTTCAATGTATATGTTATAAATTATTAACAATATAAAAATAGCATTACACCTTCATCTCAAATAAAATATTTTTTAAATGAAAAATACTGTAATATAGAATGAAAAATAAACTGGAAGCTGTATACCTTACTTTTCCATTTATTGTTCATAATTTTAAAGGAACATTAAATGAAAGATGATGTGACATGACATTTGATCCATTCCTTTTTTGTTTGCAGGGACGTTTCTAAGTGTTCTTGCAAAGATTTATTCCTGTCAGTGATACCTTCTTCAGGAAGAAACATTGCTAGACAATCCCATAAATGCTAATTTGCACTTAGAAAAAAAATATTAATTATTGTATAAATTCCATTTTTGTATTTGATCTTCATATTGCTCACAATGAATTACCCAGAGGGGTGGTCTTGGAAAGAAGTCAATGTATTTGGAATCTAATAAAAAAAAAAAAAAATCATGAAAAAGAGGGAAAAGCATGAGAATATTTGTACAGATCTAATTTAAGGAAATATATACCTAAGCAGGGCACAAATACAGAACAGAAGCAAAGCATGATGCTTTTTCAGTATGGCAATATTTAAAATAGACATATAAACATATTCACCTTTTCAAACTAGATAAAAAATAGACAATATTTAGCAAATTTTTTTAAAAAAGTTTGAATGTTTTCTATTGATTTTTTCCATCGGACTAAGAATTTTATAATTTGAATTATGAAAGAATAACTAGCTTGCATTTCAAGGAAAACATTTAAAACATGAAGCAAATCACAAAATTATATTCTTGTTTCCTCTTAAACATATAAAAATGAAATATTTCTCTAATTTCTAAACTTGTTTGGTTATTCTTCTGATTTCTTTTCTGCTCAATTAAAGGAGAATAACTCTCCTTTTGTATGGAATGCAGATTTAATTTTCAATGTGTAGCAGTGAAGTGAAAATCGGTAAAAACATTCTGTCTAGTTCCGCACAAAAGGAAGAGTAAAATGTTGCCTCTTGCAAAACTGGACCCAATTAAAACTTTTTGTCTATAAAATTTTATAATATAATACAAGATACAGGTCTGATATTTTTTATAGGAATTAGTGCTAAAAACTTGAAAGTTATCATTATTTTTCATTGGAGATGAGCAATAAGCAGGCTTTTATGTTGACATACTATTGCACAAATAGTACAAACAGCAGCTTCAAATATACTGAAAATTGGGAAGGCTTTTATGCTGTTGAAAATTACATAAAAATTAACTATATTTATAGTAGCGATTTTTAAATTTCCATTTGAAGACATTATTCAGTGAAATTAATTAAATTTCTGCCTGTTACAGTTCTGCATTGTGCCAGGCAGACAAAGTATATGTGAATTTTTTGGACCCACGAGTGGGTTCCACAGATGAGCTGGAGAAGAACTCAACTTTCATTTTCTATTTGCTGTAGGCATAAGTAATGGCACGAAGACAGAAGCAAACATACACCAGCACATATGCATATACAAAACTAAACATATTGGAACAAGGATAATACTGACTACTCCAAATGATGTCTGACAGGCATTGTTTATTGTTATATTAAATATCGCAATGCAGAAAAGGTACTAATACAAATCACAGATATCTTTATTATAAACTGAAAACTATCTATGCAGGATTATTCTGATTAAAAGTCAAATTTAGTCTCATATAAAAAAATAGGGTAACTGAAATGAACATAAGGTTACCTTTGACTATATTTCACTTAAACGTATGTAGCATTTATTTATATTTTCGTGTTTGTCCAGATGCTTCTGCTACCATTTTTAAATCTGTATCTTAGAGGTCTCCAGAGTAATATTTTGCCTTAGTTTAAACAGGTCAAAGATATCTATGCTATGTATGAGAAACCTGGGTGTTTCATTCAGTCTCAGGCAATTCATATTGCACAAATGTAAAATTCTTAAGATAAAGATTGTTGTGGAAATGCTTACAAACTTGTACGTGGCTCTGAAAACAGGTATCCTTTAGCCAGTCAACTAAATTTTATCCTTCCTTATTACGATTGGCTTCATCAGGTTAAGACAATAGTAAATGGAAGCTATCAAGAAACATGCAATTATCTTCACTGCATTAATAGAATTAGTTCTTAATTCTCTCACTAGGTCCTCTGGATCTGCTTAAATTTTTAAAATGATTCAAAAATATGCTTCAATTATTACAATATGCAGCTTAATGCATGTTCTTCAGAATCTCAGCAGTGAAGACCTACAAGTTCCCATCTTGGTCCCTTCTCTCACTGCCTGTATTCAATTTCCAGAGTTCCAACAATCAAGCATGCAGTCTCAGCAGACCCACAAAGCAAGTTAATGGCTGTTCTATTACAACATGCACACATCCTGGACTTACCATCTTGCCGATTCATATGGATCTCTTTTTTTTGGTCTCTTATCTACTGTGTTGATATATAAAATTGACAATGTCTTTGGTGTAAGTATTGTTATCTTCTTGGTTTCTTTGCTGTGGATTTAATGCCATTTGCTTTAGCAAAAGTTCTTCAGAGAACTTACAATACCTAGAAACGATCAAAAGACCTAGTGAGCACACTACTAAGCAAATCTGAATTGACTGAGAAATCCTGTCCAATACTTGGTAGCATCATATGTACTGCAGATCCATACTATAGCAGTTAATATATAGAGAGCCTCCTTTAGCTGGGTTTTGTTGGATGCTTATTAAATCTGCAATTTAAACACATGCCCATTATATCAACCTAGCTATGTTTTCCCTGAAGTTAAGTTTTGAGTACTTGCAAATGCATGAAGCTTTTGTCTATTAACAGAGTAAGAACTTATATTTCTGTTATTTGGAATGATGCAAGACTAAGATGTGCAATACATGTAGTTACTGAAACAAAAACAGAAGAGGATAAAAAATAAAAAATAGAAGAGTTTAGAGAAGTAATTTCTCAAATAATCAGAAAAAGAGGGGTCAAACAATCCAGTAATATTGCACTTTTCATAAATACCTCCCTTTGAACAGGGCAAATAAAATAAATCAGGTGACAAAAGAACTTAGTTGTGAATCTAGATTTGAAAGTTAGGAAGCCTGGGGAACAGAGCTCTCCTGAAGTCATGCATTCCATGATGCTACACTCCGAATTGTTCATGTGGTGAAATGTCATGCAAGCCATATTTCAGACAAGTTCACAAAACCAGCAGTACTTTTCACCAGCACATTTTGGCTTTGACAAATACGGACTTTTTGTTGGTTTGTTTGATTGTTTGTTTTGTAAAAAAAAAAAAAAAAAACGACGCACAAAAATGATGCCAAGCTGTGTGGTTGGGTGGATACACTGGAGGGAAGGAATGCCATCCAGAGGAACCTTGACACGCTTGTGAGGTGGGCTGATGCCAACCTCATGAAGTTTAACCATGACAAGTGCA
>JBCJKH010010632.1:0-15882 GCA_039877255.1 Loriculus beryllinus | reverse complement strand
TTTGGAACGGGGACCCCCGCTTTGCCCCCCTAAAACCCCCCAAAGAACCAACACCCCCCCCCTTCCCCCCCCCCCCCCCCCCCCCAAGGCTGGGGCTTGCAGGAAAAGCTGCCCCGCACCCAAAACACGCCGCTCCACAGGGTTTATTCCCGAGCATCGGATTCCCATGGGCTTCCCCCCCGACCCCGGTATTTGTACCATACTCCCCTCCATGTTTTCCCCTCACGCTTCTCCCCTTGTTTCAGCATCCTTATAAAGGAGAGGCTATTTGGGATGCTAAAGGAGTGCAAACAGTGTGTGTGGCTCTTCTCACCCCTTATAGCCTGGATGGTGTGTGTGGGAAACCCCCAGCCCCAAGAGCTTGCTTGGATGCTGTGTATGAGCCATTGCTCCCTATGAGTGGGGAATAGGATGCTCAAGCGCTCTGGGAGTCAACCCAGAGTACTGACCAGCAGAGATTTAGCCCCATCATTGCTTTAGGAGAGAGGGGAGAAGGCAGTGAAGGGGGGTTCCCGTGGTGCCTGCAGATGGCTTTTCTTCCCCCCTTTTATTTTTAGGAAGGAGAGGGGGATGCAGTGTGATGCCAGATCCAAACCCACCTTCTCCCATAGCTCAAGCGTAGCAGGAAATCCCTTGCCATCGATACCTGTTGCAGGGTATCAGCCTCGTCTCATTAATTGGCTGCATTGGTAAATAAATGAGTCAAAGCTTTTCCCTGGGCATGATCCGTGCTGCTTGCCCACCTCACTAGGATAGGTGCAGAGGGAGAAGAGGGTTTTCTTCAAGATGGATGACAGGCTGTCTCTATAACTAACTCGCCTCCTCCCCTTAAAGGAGTGAATTCACCTCCCCAGGCAAGCCTTCAAAGGGAAAGGAGCTGGCATCTGGCCTGGAGGTCTGCAGAAGATCGCCTTTCTTGGTGTCGCAGCACGTATAGGAACAGCTCAATGTGGCTGCAAGGTGCAAAGGACTCCGGCGTATCGCAGCACTCGATGCACAGTCTGAAGAATGGAAATGTTGGGAGTGCTCCCATTTCCTATGCTAATCTGCTCCAGTAATTAATCATGCTCACTGAGAAAAAGGAAGGCAGGCAGGCAGAGAAAGAAAACAAGCTCATTTTAATCTCATTTTCCTATTATCTAAAATAAGGTTATGCCTCTGGCTTGTCTGGTGAAGATGATGAAAATTACTCCAATTATCCTTGCTTGTCTGAGGGTAATCCCTAAAATACCAGGTAAATGGAGCTGCAAGACAGTGCTGTTGGCATTAAGCCTGCAAAATGAATGATCTTTTTCCCCAGTCCATGGTAGAATCTTTCCTTCTTTCCTATTTACTGCTAAGTCAGCAGTGTTTTGTTTCGTTCATTCACCTTGATGTAGAAGGAGATGTACTGGCAACGGAGAAAAACTGTCGTTAGAAAGGAAGGCAGAAGTGACAGGGATGTTGTATATTCATTAAAATTTATAGGTATACATCTCAGATGGTCTGATTTACTGTCTTTCAAGAATTATGCTGTACAGAAATATTTCATTTGCAGCCTAGGGGTGTGTGGGATTTTGAAACTGTTATGTGCAAAAATGTCCTGGATTAATGCCATCTAAAAAGCAAAAAAGAAGCCCAGCAGTAAAACCCCACCTTAATAAGATGCTGATTGGAATTCAGATGTGAATCCCAGAATATTTGTAGTGATGTTATTTTTCTTTTGCTTCCTACTCATCCAGAAGATATATTTTTTCTACCAAAGATTTTCTCTAAACTCCCCATTTAAACTGAGAAGGAAACTTCTCGTTTCTTTCAGCTATGTTGTGCAAAGCCCCTTCAAGGGCTCAAGATTTTAATCTCATCACATTTCTCTGAGATTGACAAATAACATCATCTGGAGTCAGCTAACGTCACACTGAGGACACGAAGAGGCTGGAGGGTCAGTCCTCCCATTTATGGGAAGCCTGGGCAGGAACACGAGCCCACATGGGTTCATGTACCCCACACATGGATCTAATGCAATCACTGACCCCTCCTGCAGTTCCTCCAGCTAGCCTCTCATGGGAGAAAATGTGCATGCTGCAGGATCTACTGTATTTTCCTTTATTAGAATATTCAAAGTTGCTATCTGCTTATTTAGCATAGGATGCTTTGCAAAATCCAGGGTCTCTTTTTGCACATTATAACTCATAGCTTATGTGCATGCATAATTAAGTGCTTGCAATTTGGATTTGCGCATCCACCACACTGGATTTTACCTACCCCTTAGCCTCAGCTGAGCGTGTTGTACTAAACTTTCCTTGGATGAAAGCTCTCCTTTCTTCCTCAGGCACCCTGGTCTGCTCTGTGGCCCTGGGCACTTCCCTGCCTACTGGTTTTGTGACAAGTGGTATAGGTGGAACCAAAAATCTCTCAAAGATGACAGAGGGGAAACAAAAGTCCCTGCTAAAGCCCTGGCAGAGGCAGAACAAGCGGCTTCAGGGCTGTGTGTGGCAAGAGGGAGGGATGCCACCTCTGGAGCTTTTCCATCAGCATCTTGCCGCGTATTACCTTGCTGCATAGTTAAGCCTCTGCACAAAAGAGTTAATCACAAACTCATCATCCTGGAAAAGATCAATACAAATGACTCTTGCTTATACATTGCCTGGGTTGTGCTAACATACATTTCCAGGCTGGGCTCCCCAGGGTTGCATCCAGCTGTGTTAATCTGCTTCTACCTAATGCCACCAGAAGCAAGTTAATCTTTTCTGTCAGTCTTGCTTTTAAAGGCAATGAGAAAGAAAAGCAAGAGAAGCTCCTGAGGCAAGAGCTAAACAGCTTTTAAAGGAGGTAAAAGGAACCTGGTTTATACTATTGCTAATTTGAATTGCCCAAAAGCTCTGCTTACAGTACTCAAGGCAAGGGAGACAGAAGGCAGAATGACCATGGGAGGCTGTGAGGTCCTGGGGACACACAAAGCAGAAAGGCAGCAATTGAGACTGCAGAAAGAACTAGTGAAAATATTTTGGCTGCCACAGTAAAGATGATTTAATGGAAGTTAAGGGCAACAAAGGGATTGGGGGTGGCTCAGGTGGCTGTGGGATATTTTCATAGACCCTCAGAAGAAGCAAGACAGGATGTATTTGACGTAAGAGTCTCACCTACTTGAAGTAACCATGCATGTGTAGAAAAACTTATTTAGATCTTCCTGTTTCCATGTAGAAACAAAGCACAGTTTCCTCTTTTGCAATAAGGGAAGAAAAGATGGGAACTGTCAGGCAAGGTGGGGTAGACAGCGATGGGGCAGGATGCCACTGAAGCTTCCCTTCCAGAGAGAGCTGGTTCATGGCTCCTTTGGCCCTGGTGTCACAATTTTCCACAGGTTGACATGATCCCTATAAATACTCCAAAGAAAATTGAAAAATCAATCCCACAAAAGAAAATATCCCACAGGCAAACTGCAGCCGCAGCTGCCTCAAAGCTGCCTGCTCAGTTTGTACACTCTCTGTCCCAATGCAGAGTGATTATTTCACAAATCATTCCAAAATGGAGTTTGCAACACAGGGAATTCTTTTCAAAAAATATTAATGCAAAAAGCTTTTCCTTTTTTTTCCCTTCTCCCTATTTAAAATTTATTTCTGTATATTCCTCTACCCTCTGGTTTAGTCTGTTTAGATCAGGAATGGCTGCATGAAGCTGAAAACTGTTTCTTTGAAAAAAGCTCAATGAGTGGTCTATGCTGCTTAAATCTGACATAATGGTACAAAATAGAAGTCAACATGTTCAGAGAATTGTTTAGAGAGATTTTCATCCTTTTTTCTCCCACTTGCAGACTGAATAAGGCAAGGATCTCTTAAAAAGTTCATGAAATTTCATTTTAAGAAACACTTTCTGTTACTCAGGAAAAAGCAGATCTTTCAAGGCCAGGCTGGATGTAGTTCTAGGAAACCTGATCTGGTTGAAGATGGTGCTGCCCATTGCAGAGGGGTTGGACTAGATGACTTTTAATGTCTCTTCCAACCCAAACCATTCTATGATTTATGGTTCTATCAGTTCAAATAAATCCATGTCAGTCCTGACCTTTTTGGTGATGCTGTGCAGCCAGAAAAATCCCCCTGGAAGCATTTTCATGGGTGACAGCATTTCTTTCCCTTCCTCACAAATTCTCAAGGATGCTGTAGGATCTTGTATGACTGTGCTTGGTCCTAACACCATGTCATCTGAGGCTGTTCTCTGAAGAGCATTGCTAAAAAGCCATGCACTGAGCTGAATACAAGAGCTGGTCCTATTCCTCCATGCAGGGCTGGGCTCTGTCTCCCATGTAGCAACTGTGGCTGAAGGCAAGTGGGGGCTGCAGCTTCACCCACACACAGGTGAGCATGATGCAGGCAGGAGAACAAGAAGTCTTGACTTTCTCATGGATTTTGGAGTTTGATTGGGAAAGGACTGGAGAAAATACAAGTATATAGACATGTAATTAAGAGTGCAATGAGTAGCATAATTTTGATAGGAAAACTCTGAGATAGGAAAATATTTCTAAAAAGCATGTTTGGCAAGAGCCTGCAAGCTAAATCCTGTTGTAAGCAGAGGGAAAGAGTGACAAGGGCAAGTTAGTTAGATGGTAAAGAATAGCTTTAAGGCCTTTAAGAGATACAAACAAATTGAAAACAAGAAGTACTGGGAGATCCATTGAAAACAAGCCAAAGGAAGGAAGATAACAAAGATTTTATATTTAGGATAGCAAAAAGAAATACTGAACATTGAAATTTAGTATATATCTCATTTAGTTGAAACTAGATCTTCAAAAAATATTTGCAGTTGACCAAGGAGGGGAAAGAAAATGCATTCAGATATAATAAGGAGAAAGAGAAGACAATTGATGACTGAGAGATGGGAGAAAGAAAGGAAATTTATGAAATCATTCCTTTTACTTCCTTATGTACTTGCAGAACTGGAGAGCTGCTTAAGACATTGGCTGACATTGGCAAACAGTGGTAGAGAAAGCAGGTGGAAAGATGTAGAATAAAAAGTCTAAGTCAGGTTCAGCAGACAAGACTGCCTACCCAGGTGCATATTTTTTATTAATTAAAGGCTTCATTTCATAAGCATTTCTTTCTTCAACGTAAGCAGCCAGAATTCCTGGCCTGAACATCTATACCTGCATTGCTGTCTCTGCTGTCCCCTTGAGATGGAACAGCTCCCTTAATTGTATTTTACGACCTCTTGACGCTGGGAATGAGAAATTGAGAGCAATGATCTCTAAAATAGGTAGTGGAATAAGACAGGTTAATAAATCAAAGGCCATGAAATTAAACTAATGGATACTGCTTCCAAAGAAAACAAAAACTGGCACTTCACCTACTGCATAGTGCATAGCTATGCTATGGCCCATGGCATTGTAGGGCTGCAAATATTTCCATTAATTGCAAAAGAAAAAAAATCAGGAATCAGGAACATAAATGAAAGAAAAATCCACCAAGGATTATTAAATATAAAAGCATTAACTTTGTCTTAAGATATCCCTGAGTCATAAGTCACAGGAGGCTGGAGTAGCATTCCTGGGAAGCATTCCTGCATGCTTGCCCTGTCCTTGCAGCCTTCCTTGTATAACATCTGCTGTGTCTGCTCTGTTGCTGGGGCAGGACACTAGACCAAATGGACCTGTGCTCTGGTCCAGTACAGATGTTCTCATATTAAGTTTGTGTGCAGCGCTGTGAACTAGCTGGGGAATTGATCTGGGTAAAAAAATAAGCCAACAAGTTTTGGAATTTTTTGATTTTTAACCCTGATCAGTTCCCTGACCTGGTTCACTGAGCAGCCAAATAAACGTTTAGACAGACTCTAATAAGGCAGTGATAGGAAGAAGGATGAGCAGCCAGGCTTTGGAGATGGGATAGAGGAACGGGGGCGGGGGGCAGAAAGGTTGATTAAGCCTTTTCTGTCACCAGAAGAAATACTTGTGAACCCAAAAAATACCAATAGCTGGCGTGAGTCAGAACCTGAATCATTTCTGTGTGGGTGTCAAATGGTCAATAAAGACAGTAAAAAGCAGCATGCATCCCTTGCACAGAAAGGACTGGAAGGACTAGGGCTAGCCCAGATAAGAAGCCCAGCCCTGCCTCCTGCTCTCCTCAGCAGCAGCACCATGTTGACATCTGTGCCTTTCTGAGAGATGTGGGCTGGGAAAGGCAGAGTTTCATTTCTGAGCGCTGTATTCCTGACAGAGATGGAGCAAAAGCTACAGTAACGACTTTTACAAAGCTAATTTTCTTTTTTCTTTTCTATGTAGGGCAGTAAGAATAATTTTAATTCTTCACTTAAATAATGTGCTATTTCTGGTTATATCATGACATGTGCATTAATGCATCCATGCCAAGAAGTGAAAAGAAAGAAAGACCAAAGTAGAGATGGCCATTGCTTTGAAGCTAAATCTCAAGGTATTTTTAACTTTCTCCCTTCAATGCTATTTCATGGGAACACTAAAAACAGAAACAGCCCCACTCTCTAAATTTTACAGATGTAGCTCACCTTAACGTGGGTTCAATCCAGGAAGGCAGTTTCACAAATCTCCCTCTTTTCTGGAGTTCTTAAGGGATAAACCTTATGCTTCAGGTATTAGGACCTGGAAAATCAGAAGTTTTTAGCAGCCTTTGTACCAAAGTCTTAAAGGCAATCCGCAGGCTAGGAAAAATCTGTCTTTCACTGACAGCTTTCATAGTAACACTAGTCATCATCACTCCAGCTGCTGTTAGATTTCCTTTGCTTGTCTTCACATGGCAGTTTAGCTTTATTCCTCACATCACCATTGCAATATTTTCCTGACGCTTCTGATGACAGTACACCCCTGTGCTGTTCCTTCGGCTTAGCTGATGTTTTTAGATCTGCCTTTGAGCCCTGCAACCCAGCAAATTTGGGTGGCTGGATAGATTTTCTAGACAGCTGATTGAGCCTAGTTTCTAAATGTTGGTATATAACTGTTCAGAAAAATGTATTATTATACTCTTTTCTAATGGTGAAGGTTCTTTAGGTTCCAAACTGTGCCAGACAGTTTCCTACCTGTACAGATCAAAAAGTTTGCTCCTTATTCAAGTCTCCTGTGGAGGTTGCTCAAAAATGAAGAGTGACTCTAGACACTTCCAGGTAAGGTTGTGTAGGATATACTTCAATCGCTTTACAACACTTGAAGCAGCCAAACATTTATTAGCCATATGTATGATTCTTTACGTAGCTGTGCTGAACATAAGGTAAATGTAAAGGGAGAAATAGGATGGTGAGGAGAGCACTGGGCAAGGATCCAGCAGGTCTGTAATGGATTTCTCACTCTGCCACAGATAAACTGTGGGACCCTGTTCAAGATGATTAATCATTCCCCATTTCTGTTAATTGAACAGTAAAGTTCTTACAACAGGAATTAGTTCTCCCTATATGTGTTTGTACTGCTTCTCACATGACTTCGTGCCTTCAGGTGGGAACGTATTAATTCAGGCAATTAATATTGCTAATGTTGATGCTGTTAGTAATAATCTAGTTGTAAGATTCAATAGCTAACTTAAAATATAAAGTGGAGCAGTTTAGAGAGAATCAAGTGTTTAAAGAAAAAAAAAACAGAGAAAAAAGAGGAAAGAGAGAAAATAATTTAGAAAGAAAATTTGTCTTAGAAAAATCTCGCAGTTCAAACACTAACCTATGTCTGTTCCTTGGTGTGAAACAGTTTTAGCTAGTGACCTGTGGTTATGATCTCTTCCTCTTCCTGTCCCTTAGCCTTCTGTCATTGAAATAGGGTTCTTGATACTTACAAAGGGAACTGAAAGTGCTCTTGGAGATCCTGAGAGATGAAAGGAAGCCAAAGCCCCTTCCTACTCAGGAAGTGCAGACTAAAGAACCACATAATACATTGACTTTTATGAAACTTTGTGTAATTTTATAAATGTCCTAAATTGTATTTGTCCTAAATGTCTGTGTATTTCTTGTAATATCCTAATTTTTGCAAAGATTTTGATGTAAGCCGGTTATAATAAGAACAATATCTAGGTCTAAGGTCTGGAGCATTAGTTTCCATCTAGAGATGATTTTTTCCATATGAGTTCCTGGTACAGTGGGTTCGTCTTGTTGGCAGGCATATGCGAAACCTTGCGTGAACATTTGCTCCTGTTAGCAGCAATCATCTCAATCTTTGTAGCAGAATATCTAGGGAGAATATGGTGCTGCTTGTTCCCTGCTTTGAATCCCAAATTCTTACCAAACATGTGTCGAAGCCAGAGCACGCACTTCAGGATTCTCTCACTTCTGATTATCTTGAGAAAAATGATTTTAAAATTATATCCTCAGATCAGTCTGCAAAACAGAGATGAGACTTGCCACTGCATAAAGCAGAGTGCCATAGGCAGTGTCAATGTACCTGGTGCATGCAACCAAGTTATCGCAAACTGACAAATTGACAAGCTGAACAATTCAAAGTATATCATAATGAAAAAAAAATCAAAACTAGTAAATATTTGAAGAACATAGTATTCTTTCATGTGAAACACTTTTTTGACTTGGCTGATGGTTAAATATGTCCATGGTTTATATGACTTTCCTAATGAGATTATTGTGAATGATTATTTTTTCTTCACCTTAAGCTCTCTCAGGAGTTCGCTGTTTAAGGTTTAAGAAATCTGTGTAATTAAAATACTATCAACAGGGGAGAAAGGTGCATAATACCCATTTCAATGGTGTTAAGAAGCACAAACTTCTACAATGAAGCCAAATTCAATCTCTGCAGAGAGGCACCTTTACCAGATTCAGCAGAAACCTCTATCAAGATTCATTTGTAATTAGAAAGTAGGTCTGGAAGGGACTCTGGGAGATCCTGTAGTTCATAACTCTCCTTCAGGCAGATCCAGACAATCCTGAATCACTTGCAGGGAATGTTTGTGTAACCCCTTCTTACAAACCCCCAGTAAATGAGATTCCATGACTTCCCAGGAGAACCCACCCAGGGCCTTACCATCAGTACTATTGAAAACATTTTTCCAGTGTCTAACCTAAACTTACGTTGCTTGATTTTAATCCACAACTTTGTCCCCAGGAGGCATGGAGGAAGGAATCCTTCCCTCTTCACAGATATCTTCTATGTGGCGAAGTATCAGTGTTACTGAAAACCTCTCTTGTCTGGAGGAAGGCCTGACTGAGTTTCCATGATTTACTGTGTTATCATGTGTTTAATGAGCTGTGGTGTCTAAGCATGTTGGCATGCTTAACCCATCCACCAGAGAAATGAAACACTTTGTCCTCACGCAGCCATGAAGGTGAAGCTGATGCACAGAAACTTGGCTGTAGACTGTGGATTGTGTATTATCTGTATCCTCAGCCTCTAGATCAGGGAAAAAACAATTATTTGGCTGAATTTTTCACAAAACTGCTCAACCTTGGCTACACTGGATCACTGCAATGGAAAATTTTCATGATCAAATAGTCAAAGTATAACAATGTACTAATCAGAATGCAGAATCTTGTAAAGCAATGTTAACAAAACTGCTGTAACTGCTGTTTGATTTATGTAGGCACGTGTATGTCCATGTGTATCCAGGCAAATCCATGGGTACTGGTCTCTGCACTTCAGTAATTCCCTTCATCTCCTGCTTTTTTCTTTAAATATTCTTGAAATGTTCATATCAGATAAACAAGAAAACAGAAAAATGCACTTTTGTTTTACTAGATTGGCCTTGAATCTCCGATAGCATGCCAGTGAATCATACTAATGTAGGCTACATGCTTTTATGATTAATACTTCAGTAGAATATTTTCTATTGGTATTACAGACATCCTAGGAAGTTTACTGCCTGCAATGTAACCTCTAATTTTTTTTTTGTCTTGATATAATTTAGTTTATGTTATTGTTCTATGATATGTGGCAGTTTTATTAATGTAAGTTATAAAAGCTGCAATCTTTATGCTTCTCTATAGCTTTGGAAAGAAAACAAACAAACAAATCTCCATTGGAACAAAGCTTCCTAAGCTGTAGAGGTATTATTCTGATTTGGAGCTTTTATCACTTTCTTCTTATTCTTGATGATTTTTCCTTGCACAGAAAAGCAGTGATGTTAAATGTTGCGATTGAGAAAATCTGGAGTTAGTGACAAATACGACATGCACTGCTGATTGAAGAAAAGTGTCAACAGCAAACTTACTGCACAGAGAACAACTGTACTGTTATTGTAATGATAATGTTAATTTTATCCAAGCTAAACTACAAAGCTTTTAAGATTCATCACAAATACATTTGAGATTGAAACATTCTTAAAATGTACTGATAATAGAGAAATTATTTGATTTATATATTTACATTTGTAGAGAACATAATCACCTGAGGATAAAAATAAGTCACATTTGAACAATTACTCTATTTGGTATATGATATGTTTTGAGATAAATTGGCTTTATTCCCTCCTCCCTTTTTTTTAAATAGATTGTTTAACAAATTTATTTAGAGTGATGCAGACTGTTTTCAGTTAAAACATGGGGTTTCTAAATCCAGTGTTATACACTGCCTACAACACATCTTTCCTCTGTTAACATGGAAGTCAGCATCTGCTTATGTTTATGAGTTCCAGGAGTCATTGGGAGATGCAGGTGAATGAACCCAGGCCTTATTTCTCATGTTTTGAGCATGTACACTGGTGTAATGTAATAACATCTCTACACATTTCTAGAGCAACAATATTCTGTTATTTAGGAAGCTTTTTGTGAAGGCAGTGTAAAAATAGCTATATTCTACTTATGTGCATGCAGGCTGGATTATTAGCCTCTTCTTTAAACCTTTGTCCTTCCTTCCAGGTTCCAGAAAGGCTGTTACATATTAGCATAATCACATAATTAACATAATCACATCCTTTTTAAACTATCAATCGTTTTCAATTTTCCTTATTCTGTTTTTAAGGGAGTTAGGATAAAATATATTCTGAGCACAAATATAAGTGTGAACTGAAGAATATCTACCATTACAAACAAGTTTATTGGAAATCAAATTTATCTGCTGTTAAACCACAAAGAGGAACCATAGCATCATGGCTTATTTTTCAGAGATTAAATTAATCCACTTTTAAATCACTGCTCTCCAAGTGAAATAAAATAGATTATTAGATAGAATTTTTCTGGTAAAACTTCTGTGGTTTTGACAATGTCCAATGTGTGGTAAGCACAGAAAACATAATATACCTGTTAAATAATATATCTTTTTTTTTTTTTTTCGCTTTCTTTTTTTCAGTATGGGAAGTTTTAAGGTGGGTTTAAGGAGGATTTAACTAGTGCCTGAATCCTGTGCTACCATTTCATGTAAGGTATGAACTCAAGTCGGCAACAGATTCCTCTTGCATTTTGTAAAGGCTCTGTGTCTTTATGCAGCAGCAGTTTCCTGATCCTTAATTATGTCCTGAGGAGATGAAAGAAGCAGAACCACCAATAACCTTCTAAAATTTAGTGGGAAAAGGTATGCTTACTCACTGTTTGCTGTTTTTTGCTGGGGGTTTGGTAATGTGTACATGATAGCAGTGCAGATGTATAGAACTACAAATCAGTTTTAAATGTTTTATTGACTCATTCTACCTTCAATAGTAAGGTTGTTGTGTCATGATCATTTTAAGTCACTATAACTGCCATGCTACTAAGATATCTATCAGCCCCCATCGGCTCATTCCTCCTCCTTCACAATCCCTACGGGAAACTGACCGGGGTTAATGTTAAACTGGCAAATGAAGAATGAGTTTTTAACAAGGATTGTTCCTCTGATCTTCCTCATGTGGCTAAATCAATGTTTGTGCTGGGACATGGACGGAGCAGCACAGCTACAGTAAGGCAGGGGTGAGCATCTGGCCGGCAGTGCCAGCTTGCATAGATTCAAACCGCCTGTGATTTTCTAGTGCCCGAGGAGAATTTTAAGAGGATGATTTCTCAGCTGGAGCTGAGAACAGCCTGATTGCTCTGCAGAGCAACCTTGAGTATTGCATAAGCGCATCACACCTCCAGATGTCAGGACCTTTTACACAGATGGCAAAACAGCAGTTGAAAGTCATTGACTTAATCACCTGAGTTAGAAAAGAATTCTCAAGGCTAGTCTTGCCTATGGTAACAGGGTTTGTGCTCTATTTATTAAGTAAAAGAAGTAGGGTCTGTAGAAAACATTCCTAGCATAAAAACAGATTATAAAGTTCAGCACCTTATTTTTATGATTCCCATAAAGTCCATGAGATAACAATGTTTGCCTACTAAATTAATTTTCATCAGGCTTCATTGCACAGTCTGTTCTCCTGATGTTTCCTAGAGGCAGCTGCTTAAAGTTCATGATTTAAATCATTAAATGCTTGATTTATGGGGAATACTTCCGGAGCCTTAGCACTTTGCCAACTCATATTGCAGTGTATCCTATCCTAATCATGTTACTGTTTAAATATATTTGGATGGTGGGGGATGAAAGTGAACCAGCCTGTTCATTTTCTTACAAAGGAGCAAGATTATTTATCTGACAGTTGCTCTAACAGGCACAGAGCATAACTCAGAACAGCCTTGTTAGCAAGTTGGAGGCAGGCTTCCTGCTTCACTGATGTTTGAATATCATTAGCTGGTGCAGTCTTGCTTCTAAAATATATTCCCTTTGGATAAGATTGCTTGGATGCTGGAATAAATTTAACTTTTTTTCTTTCTTTCTTGAAACAAAACAGAAAGAAGTAGACACTTCCAAGGTAGGAAGACGTTCCTAGGGCCGGAGGGCATGCTATTTGTAAGATTTTTCTCTAACATCCAGGTCTTGCTCAGTGTAACCTCTCACATTGTTTAAAAAATAGAGAAGAACTGTATATTCTTTTGCAGTTGGAAAGAAAGCTATGCAAAGCTTTGATATCAGGAAAGACCCATACCAGCCTCACTGGTCTATTAAGAGGGCTTTTTCATCATACATAAAATTATTGCTAAACTGCACATTAGAAAGCAAAGAGCATATGAAGGTAGTATTTTAAAATGTTACTGCTGTCATGATAGACTGGATTCAGACCTGTTGGAGACAACCCCATTGCAGCTGAAGATACCTGATTTTTCCATCCATACCTTAGATTGAGGTGGAAAAAGCTTTTCTGATTCCTGATCAACTCCAAGCAATCAATCATCTGGTTATGTCAGATTTGTTACTTACAGTGTTGTATTTCCAATAATCTTCTTAAAAGCAGGAGAAAAGTGAAAGAGGGACCATGAGCATCACTGTTCACATGTAAATAACCACTTCTCAGCCCAAGTGTGTTTGTGATATTTTGTACTCAGTTCTGTGAATATTTCAACACTGCAGCATTGCTGGTGAGAATATTGGTGCGAGGTCTGTTTAAAACTGGAATGCTTAGAAACTTACCGAAAGCAAGTATCAAATTGTTCACAGATGGAAGCTGGTGGTGTTCTTGCAAGTCTCTTCTCATTGTTTTCTGTTTTCAGAAAACAGAATTTAATACAGTCATGCAACTTTGAAGAGAACACACTAAGAGTAGAATAAATCATGCTGGCTCCCTCCCCTCTGAAGAAACAAACACTGCTTCTTTAGCCAGCTGAAAGATTCCAATACTCTGTTTATGTTTGACATTGATCATTTATTTTGATTTACAAGAGCAAGGGAATTATGGGTGCTGACAAGAAAACTGTGGGAATTATGCTGGAGTGTTTGGACATTATGAGTCAGGGTTACTGCCCCATCATTTTGCCAGATGTTACCAGCCCTTTTGGCTAGAGCAGCAGCAGTTAACTGTGCTTCAGCTCAGCTGTTGTGTTTCATAGTCTGGTGTGTTAACTTTCCTTTTGATTTCTTTTTTTTCCATTGATTTATAAGGATTCAGTTGCATCCCATTTACAGGATAAATTGGATTTAGTTTCATCCAAAAGGAGTTCAGGTCATCCAGACTACACCATAGTGTGAAACAAAGCACAGGCAATAGGAACTATTGGGAGATTTGCTTTAAGAGCACCTATAACCCTGAGTAGAACCGTGGTGGAGACACAGTCCCAGCAGCTAACAATAAATAATATGCAGCAAGAGTGGAGACAAGTGGGTGAAGTACATGAGCTCCCAGAAGTGGCATAGCAGAACTGGATTTCTTTCCTTACACAACAGAAGAATGAACATGAAATCAAAAGTCTACTTTAAAGCCTTTTCTGCAAGATAATACTTTCAGTTTCCAATAATCTTAATCATAGAATTACACAACAGTTCAGGCTGGAAGGAACCTCAAAAGATCATGTGGCCCACATCTTGTGGGAAAGAGAGCTTAGACAAGATTATCTAACAGCCTATAAAATTGCATGTTGAAAACCTCCAGTGATGGGGATTCCACTGTGTACCCAAGAAGCCTGTGCCACTGAGTGATTGTTCTCACCATAAAAATTACTTTCTTATACCCAACTTCCTACCCATTTCACAGACCACCCATCCTGTCTTGTTTGTTGACATCTTGTCTAGGAGAAGGCTGTGGAAAACAGTGTTGAACACTCTTCTGAAGTCCAGGTAAACAACAGCTCTCCCCGTATGGACAGAAAGCATTACTTTGTTGTTGAAGATGGTCAGGTCAGTCTGGCATGATTTGCCTTTGGTAAATCCACATTGGCTTTTCCCAGTCACTGTCTTCATTTTTCTTGTAAGAGTTTCTAGGAAGATTTATTCTATTACTTTCTGGAGTCTTACAGAAGCAAGACTAATGGGCCTCTAGTTTCCTGGATCCTCTTTGGGGCTTTTGTTATTATTATGGAGTAAATCTGAAAAACTCAAATGAAAGGTAGTAGATCCAATATGAAAAGACTCCCTGCCTCCATTCACTGTTGGGGAAAGGAATCCAGCTTCTCTTTCACCTCCAAATTAATTTTTGTCTTCCAGCACCTTACACTGCCTCATAAGCATATACAGTGTATGGATACCCTATAAACCTTGGTCTTCTCTATCAGAAAAGCTGTGCAGAGATAAGATGATGATTTTACTCTCTTTTCTCTCAAAATGCATCCTGGTCACAGAAACAGTGCCTGAAATACTGGGGTTCCTCACACAGCAAGATCTTTGATCTTGGCAAGTTGTTTTTGCAGAGCCAAACTCTTGCAGGGCATCTATTGGGATCTTCTCAACAGAGATGAGAAAATTAAGCTTTTTCAGACATCAGCCTGATCTCATATTATGTGTTTAAATTAATAATTTCTGCCTTCCTGCCCAGATGTAATGTCGTGCTTTGTCTAACTGCTTGTTTTAAATAAAAGGATTTACAAGGAAAGGGAAGGGTACAAAGCACTCCTTACTCAGGATGCCTAATTAAATCCCTCAGAAATGCCAGTAGAGTTATACTACCACATCTGTTAAATGCTATTTGTCAATGTACTTTTCAGTCTGATTTGGGGTGTAAGCAACCAACACAGAAATACATATGGAAAAACAGAAAGATGGAAGTAACTAGCAAGACATAAAGATGAGCATGGGCCAGGCCAGACCAGAGAAGTCAGGTCTTGATGCTTTGGCCAAACCATACTGCTATACAACAAGCAAAGAGCACAAAACCAGATTTTAGCTGGATGCATTTAAAGAGAGATGTATACTTCCAAAAGGAATTCCATTTAATTCTTTAAAATCATCCCTGTCTTTCTATTTAAGAATTTGCTATGAAGGAAGAGTGGGAATCTGCTGCATGCTACCATCTGGCTTTCCTTAGAAATATGGCACTATAAACAATGGGCTTTACTATAGGGTTAGCAAGAAAGCTGTGACTAGTTCTTTTATTCAATGGAAATTTATAGCAATGTTATATTTTACATTTGCCTGCTTGTCACAGCATGCAAGCTGTGCATGAGAGATCACAGAATCATAGAATAGTTAAGGTTGAAAAGGACCTTAAGATCATTCAGTTCCAACCCCCCTGCCATAAGCAGGGACAC
>JBCJKH010010630.1:11593-27586 GCA_039877255.1 Loriculus beryllinus | reverse complement strand
AACTAATCAAGAAAATTTGGATCAGAAAGGAAATTTTATTTGATTAATTTGGTACAGATGACTGGTATTTCTGTTGAACAACTGGATGCCATTTCCTGCTGTCCAGGCAATAGTGCTCAACTCTATGTTTGCAGCCTCTGGATGAAGAGTCCTGTGTGACATGTCCAGTACTGACCTGAGCTCTGACAATGGCAAGGCTGGGTGGGTGGTCCTCGGAGATGAGATCTGAAGCAGATAATTATGCACGTGCACTATGAGCTGCTGCTCATGTTCTGATAGTCTCTGGTGGTGAGATGAGGTGGGTATGATGATCAGTGTTGACTTCTCTTGTTCAGTGTCCTTGTATTCTTGTATTCGTGTTCAGCATCTCTATATGTTTTGTGACTATCAGTGTATGAAGTTTTGGGTTTTTTTTCAGGCAATACATAACTGTAAGGTTTGGCTAAAGTGAGACAGCAGACTCCCTGGTGAGACTTGACTAGGAGTAAGGCACTGAACTGCTCAGGTAAGGGAAGGTCAGGATATGCACAAATTTCAAGTGCCTGTCTGATGCTATGGCTGCAATGGGAAGGTCCTCCTAAGTACCTCCAGAATTAGGCAGCCTCTGAGGGAACTCTTGTTTGACTGCAGCTTTGGTCTCCTGCAATCCACCTATTTATTTCACATGCCTACAATCTTTTGGATCTGACTGTCCTTCTGGAATTTCCTCCTCAGATGAATTCAGTCATGTAATTAGTCTCTGGCTCAATGAGCCTGCTCCTAAGGTGTCACTCATGAACAAGCAGCTTGAAGAAGACGATAGCAAAGACAGACACTTCCCCTGTCCCCTGAGCAGAACCAGCAATGTGTGGCCATTTCCTCAACAGCAGCAATTGAAAGGATTCCAACATGAACACTGTCCTTACAAAGGACAAAACATCCAAGTAAGGCTGAGAAATCTGATCAAGGCTGAGCTGTCCGAATTGTTCTGTTCATGTTGGACTACAGGTGGGTTGCATTTATTCCCAGGTATAACATAATTTATACCCACAGGTACTATTTCTTCTGGGGCTAAGCGTTAATGCAGATCCCAGAGAAAGCCATCCTGGTTGTCTTGGAGGAATTGTCTTCGGGGAAGCTTGGCTAAGATTCCCCAAACCTGTGCTTTCAGTAGTTTTGCAGAATTTCAAATGGAGATTTCATAATCTTATTTTCTTGGGGTAATCCCATCCGGGACTGAAGTAAATACATGGCTGAATATCTGAACAGAAAAAAATGGATGTGATACCCTACACAACTATGGAGAAAATTAGACACCGAACTAAGCTTCCCATCTTTGATGTAATCTAGATAGACCTTTAACGTTTTCTAAAATCCCCTAAGGATCAAAGATGCCTTGGAACAGCATAATCTTGTGTGTTAATATTCCTTTAACCTTTACTGCTTTTCAAATCCCTGTTTTAGTCAGTATGATGTGTGATGCTGAGGTTTTATAATACTTCTCACACATATTCTGGCAGATAATTTCTTCCCTTCGTTATACCTTATTAACAAAAGTTCTATTTAATGAATGTATGTGTGTGTTTGCATGGATTGGATTTATATTGCATTTTGACCAATATATTGTTTGAATCTATACAGTGGTCTGCTATCCGGGATAAGCTTTGTCAAGTCTACTTAGAAACGGAAAATATACTAATAAAGATTAGAATATGCAAGCAGATTCTTTTTTTTTTTTTTTTCTTTCTTTAGCTTTTTTGATAGATGAACACCATCAAACTCTAGGAAAGAAAGCGTTCCAAAGATATCTGCAAGAGACACTGGTAATAAAGAGTAAATTGAGCTATATAAAAAACTAATTATTAAAAAAATCCCTAGGATGAAATATGCCATAATGATTGCAGGCCCTCTTGGGCATAGAAATCACAGAATGACAGAGTTTTCAATTCTTGGAGAAGTAAGTGGGGGGAAGAGGAGGGGGGATGTCAGCAGAGCTGCTACCTTGGATTGCTGGAGGGCAGACCTGTCCCTGGGAGGAGGCCTGAAGGGCAAAGGAGCCCAGGAAGGCTGGACATTCTGCAAGAAGGAACTCTTCAAGGCACAGGAGCAGCCCATCCCCATGCCCTGAGAAATGGGCTGGCAGGGATGAAGACTGGCCTGGCTTCAACAGAGAGCTTTGGCTGGAACTCAGGAGAAAAAGAAGTTTATGACTTCTGGAAGGAGGTGCAGACCGATCAGGAGGGAATTGGAGCTGTTTGGCCTGGAGAAAAGGAGGTTCAGGGGAGACCTTGTTACTCTCTACAATTACCTGACAGGAGGCTGTGGTGAGGTGGTGGTCAGTCTCTTCTCCCAAGTAACAAGTGACAGGACAAGACAAAATGACCTCAAGTTGTACCCGGGGAGGTTTAGATTGGATATGAGGAAAACTTTCTTCACTGAAATGGTTGCAAGGATTGGAATAGGCTGTTCAGGGGAAGTCACCATTCCTGGACGTATTTAAAAGACTTAAGAGTGATGGACTTGGTAGTGCTAGGTTAATGGTTGGATTCAGTGGTCTAAAGGGTCTTTTCCAACCTAAATGATCAAATGATTCTATGAAATAAAATTACATAACCAGGAAATATCAGCTAAAGCAACAGATACATTTCAGTTCCATCAAGTCAAATTCTAATGGCAGAATCATAGAATGGTTTGGGTTCGAAGGGACCTTAAAGATCATCTAGTTCCAGCTTTCCTGCCATGGGCAAGGATACATTCCACTAGACCACGTTGCTCAAAGCTCCAGCAATCAGAAGGGTCTGACGGTCTTCTTGTCTTTCCCTGAGAGGAGAGCCAGTAATGACATAAAGCTTTGCACACAGTGTTTATCAATTCGAGCAATCATTTGACTGCTTTAGGTGCAATTTTAATCTGCATCATTTTTTTACCATCAAAACAGATGTTTAAAAAAATAAACTCACTGAAAATATGAAAAACACGGGAATCGATTGAGCAGCAGAGGGAGCCGAAGGACCGCGGAACAGCATGCTACTGTAGAAAGCCACCTGCAGACCGCACAGCTGTTGCTCAGTGCGCAGTTCAGTTTGAGTTTCAGTCTCTGGTTTAATCAAATTTGCATAACCCTAATGTTAGAATAGGTAAAAAATTAAGCGTATTTCAATCACATTATTCTGCTTCTGCAGAATGTTTACTCCCTTTAGAAGACCACCTCAAACATATATGGAAATACATCTGTGCTGTTTTGGAGTGTTACTGTGTTTGCAGGGGCAGTTAGATAAACGTTGGGCTGCGTATGTCAGACCAAAATGCAAAGCCGTAAAGACCCATCATTAGCAATCAGAATCATGCAAGTTACTTTAGCTCTGTTCCTTATTCCTCATGCCTCGATTTTCACTACATTACCATTTTGTCTCCTTAATCTGAATGATTTTGAAATTTTGACAAAATCAGAAAGGAGGAAAAGAGCATCAATGTCCAAACAGTAACTAGAATTTTACAAAGAAGAGCAGTTTAATGAATGGTCTTCAGGTATTTTCTTTTTCCTAAAGAAACGCTATCTATGATATACCTCACTGAATAGCTCCTTGGCAGAAGTACTTTCAATGTTTGTAGTACCTGGCTGTCAGGTGCATGGATGTATGCTGTTTACTACAGGAGCATTCATGTGTGGATTGCACTTTCTCAAAACTGTTTTAGAGAACAGTAGCAATTATAACTAAAAACAACAAAAATCATCAGTAAGCAGAAAAGTCCAACTGTGATGTAATGAAAAGTTCAGAAGTTTTCAGGGCATTTGCAGGGAGTTTTACCTCTTGCTAGGATTGAAGGCTTCAGCACCAAAAGGTTATTATCCACCAGAACTCCACCCAAATCACTAACTAGCATGCATGCTCTTGCTTGCAAGCCTTATCAGAAAGAAAACTGGAAACAAGAGATTTACATCATCTTTTCATTCAGTAGGCTTGTTGTTCTTTTTTGTTGTAGCTCTCTAACGGGAAATGAGAAATTCATTCAGAGCTTGGCAGAGAGTGAAATCATTACTCTTACTTTCACTGAAAAGAAGATGTAAAGAATTAAAAGGACAAGGGCATGCACAAAGACCTCTATGCCCTGGTGGATAAGGAACCAATATATGAAGAGAGATCTTGGTTTCAGCTCCTGCTCTGTTGAGTGCTAAGCAAAAAGCTATTGCACTGCTTGCTGGCTTTACACCAATGATCCCCACCCACCTGCACCAGCTGGGGAAATGGCTGGGAGCAAGGCAGGGCTGGATGACAGCTAGGCAGAGTGATGGCTGCAGAGGGAGCAAGAAGACTCTGGTACCCAGTAACATTTATCAGTTACCCTCCCTCCTTCCCAGTGCAAGGTGGAGCATACTCAGGAACACCTTTCTCTCTCCCCAGAATCCTTCACAGCTGAGTGGTTTCTCTTCATCTCCATTTTTGTCATGCTGTGTTCTCCTTGTTTGTGGGAGTTTCTTCTCAATGAACACATTACAGTTGTCTCTCTTTCTTCCTCAACTTCCTCCTATGCGTGTATGTGTGTGCAAGTAAAGAAAGCCCTTCTTTACCTTTCATTGCTAGTTATCTCCTTCTCCCACTGTGCATCTCCAATGCACATAAGGGAGAAGGGAAATTAAATTGTATCTGGAAACCAATATGCCATGTTAACATGTGTGAGAATAAGGAGTGTTTCATACCAATGTCCTTTTTCAATTTCTACCTCCTAATCTCACAGCAGTGCTTTTCATTCTGATCACTTCAGATCACTTCACTTCTGGTGGGAAACAAGACGAGAGCATCCCCAGGAGCAGACCATGAATGAGGAGGTGAATCCCCTTCCCCCTCTGGTGCTATTTTTACAGAGCTTCCTTCTGACCTCTGGTTGTATGTCCATGAATAAACCTAGGCATGTGTCTGCACCTTGACTGTGCCTCTCCTAGACTTCCCACACCTCAGCTCCAGCAACTGCTCTCCTCCATTCCCCAGCTGCCCTTATGCTCCTTGCACCCACGCTGAACTGTTGCTGGTGCCAGCTGATGGTCAAGCTTTTGATTTGACACTTTATTGGAATCTGTTTGGGAAGCCATTTGGGAGTATCTTTCTTTGCCATGGGAGCCATGCCAGGGAGTGGGGATTGCTAGTCAAACCTAGTGCTGATACTGAGCTGCACTTCTGACAGGGTTGAATATTCATTCATGAGAACTGAGCAGCATTAGTGGGTATCACAGAATATATATTACCCTCAGGTTTCACACCTGCTGCTTTAGTTCTGGTACGAGGAGTAGGAGACTAATTACCTGTAGGACTGGGAATACAAGCAAAGAAGGTCACAGGTACGCATTTCCATCTTGATGCATTTTTCTGACTGCTGGGTAAGAGCAGACTTAAAAGGCCACTTCTAACATAACAGCCCTCTCTTTCTGCTCTTTGGATGCCTCTGATAGAGTGAATTTGTCTGCCAGATACTAACTGAAGAGGACTGGATATTATTTCAACACTTTCAAATTCTCATACACTTCTAGCTGCTCCATGCAAAAAAAGATATAAAGGGTGTCCCCTTTCTGCTCTTCAGAGTACCAATAGTCTTATGAGACATTTCCCAAGAGGTGGAAAATCGAGGTTCAGACTCCTTCAGACTTTTGCTTAGAAAGGAAAAAATTAGCTGTATTTCAGATACGGGGTCTCAGGAAGCATTCTAGGATTCAATCAATGAACACCGGGTAGCTGAGTCCTTGATGCAGTTAAGTTTTTAGAAATCATACTGTTCACCTACCTTGTGTGGAAAATGGGCTTTTCTGAAGGTATTTCTAGAAATACACTAACCCCTCCCAGACAGGCCAGGAATGTAACTTGTACACCGCATATATCACTGTGAGGTAGAGTGTCTACTGCATGTGCAGTGCTACAGTCTTGAAAAGTGTGTCTTAACCTGGGAAAAACACAAGGAAATATCAACACTTCCTTTAGCATTTCTTTTAGATTTGACTATAGGAAGTATTATGAGTTTAGGTCACTTCTGCCTTGCCACGCTGGCTTTCATAGATGCTTTTTGAGACATAGCTGTTACCTTTTAAGACATGTTTAACATAAACAACTTCAACACAAATGCTGACATAAAAGCATTTTATGTCTGCTCTTACCTAGCGTAAAAGCAGATGTGGTCCCCAGAGGCTGGGCGTCTGAAGACAGATGGTCTGAGGTTGCCCAAGGATGACTGAGGCAGCTGTGGGTGAACTTTTGGAATACACCAGGATAATGGACTTTCCTATTTAAAATCACCATTCCCTGTGGTGGCCCTTCCTATTGTTTCTTCAAGACTCTTGGACAAGCTCCTTATCTCCTGAGAGTTTGATCAGATTGCTGCCTGATCTCTCCATCCCCAAGCACCTTCAGCAGCTGTGGCTGCATCAGCTCTCAGTCCTCAGGCACATTTGCCTCCACCTGAGAAACTCTTACACTAATGCTTATGGTAGACCTCTCTCTCTTGTGCAATCTTTGCTGCAGCACTGGAGATGTCTATAGAAATAGGCATCTCTATGGTTAGGTTAACAACTGTGCACAAGTTTTTTAGAGACCTATGTTTTATCTAAGTTTCTTCCAACATGTTTTAGTTTCTTTTCCGCCTTATAAATCAAATTCTCAATGAATAGATGAGAAGATTTGAGGGGAATTACCTATTTCTGTTCTTGTAAACTGCCAGTGAAAAATACCGACCCTTGTCACTGATTCTGTTTCCTTCTGGAATCCTGCTTTCAAAAGATAAATATGAGGCTCTCAGGGACACAGACTGTTTTATACAGCTCTGGAAGTTCTGATCAGTGAAGCACGTAAGCACTTACTTGCATTTAATTATGTCATTTTTACAGACTTGCCATTTGTCTTGTGAACCACAGTACTCAGCACCTTGAAGAACTGTGCTTTAAGTGCGTCAAGTGCACTTGGACTCGCTCAATGAGTTATTGGATGTATGGTCCTCTTGAAACACAAAAGAAAAGTAGTTAAATCAATGTGACACACTTCCTAAATAGTATGTTAACTTCAGTGTTCTCTTTGCATTTCTATTTGAAGTGTTATTGTCTGCCTGCTGAGACTTTCTTCTTTGTAATAGTCATATCTTGTCCTAAAGTGAACTAGACTTTGCTGTGTGTTGTTAAAAACCTTTCACAACAGAGGCTGCTGAAATTCAGTGGTGAGTGGTAAGATTCATGTATGGAATTTGTCAAGTGTTTAGAGCATTTGAGAATCCTTTGGCATGAAAATCACTCCACAAATGTAAGATCTCTATGGTTGCAACTTGTTTCACTGGAGAGAGAAAAATGTGATTACTCTAACAAGTGTAAGCAGCATCCACATCCCATTAAAGACTCAGGTTTTGTTCATTCAGGTCACAAATATCTGAGCAGAAGTGGAAACAATAGGATACTGACTGAAAATAGTCTTTTTCCACATCACGGTTATAAGTAAGTTACCTAAGCCAACTTTTCTAATCCAAATTGAGTATAAAAAATTACACCTAGGTTCAATAGAAGGAATGATACAGACATCACGCAAAGTAAGAATGGCTATTGTTTCTTAATGCCATTCTTTGATTAATATTTAGATCCCACATCTTAAGATAACGAATATTTCATACAGATTCAAAGTTACAAAGAAGGCAGATACATAAACTTTAGATTTTAAAACCTACATCAAGAGGGAGAGGAAATCACTAATAGGACAAGATCCATGCTAACAGTAAGGCAATGTATTTGTAGAAATTTTTTGTTGTCTAAACAAGTTTTGCTTCTGATATATTCGTACCTTTTCTTCTCTTATCCTTTTTTCCCCTCTAAAATTAATATTTACAACACTATGTTTGTGAAGACATAACTTTATAAAGCAAGACAGTTTTTATGTGAGGTAGTTGTGGAAGATTAAGTCAACTATCTTACAGAATTCAAATAACAAAGTGTGCTTTAGGTGGCTAGTCACTGAAGTTCTGGCACTGAAACTTGTACATGAAACATGGATAAAATGCTGATGATTATCCCAGAAGCCAAACTGTTTTCACAAAGCACTTATTGATGAAGTTCAAACAGAAAACATTTTTCTTAAAAACTGCTGTTTGCCGAACAACATCTTTTATCACTTGTGAATGTAGAACACTTCTTACATGCAAGTACTGATGGGGTGCTGTAGTCTCTGTTCTCTGCAGTGAAATGTTCACAGTGAGACCCTGCTTATTGTCATGGACCAAGGATATCTTGGAGCCTCAGGAGCTACTCACCCCATTTGTTGTTGCTCTTGCCCTCTCCCTGTTACTTTACCTTCTTTCTGTTAAGAGGAAGAATGGGTGACACATTTTATTCTTCACCAAATATTTTTCTGTTTGTAGCTGTTTGGTGAGATTGAGGTAAATATATTAGCTGGGGATATGACCTAGAATATGATATAGCATGTGTAACTACTGTCAGAATTCCCTTTTGAAAAACATGTTACATATTTGTTCTTATGTAGTAGAGTTTAAAACACAAATGAACTTATTAAGAGAATTACATGCATAGTTTTTCTTTCTTCTTTATTTATCCTGCCCTTGAATGGTTAAGAACACGCAGCTGTTAAATTTCTCCTGACTTATACACCATAAAGTCAAAACAATAAAGTCAAAGAATTTAGCATTATGGATCCCAAATTGAGAACTAAAAACTTCATGTACTAATGAAAAATATACCTTATGTTTGCATATTTTCTAAAATCAAAATTATAGAGCAGTGATGTATCTAATTGAAAGTCGCAATATCAGTAATTGTTCTGTCTATGAAAGAAATTTGTTCTAAAGTCAGTGTCACCTTGCTGTCAAATAATCCCATAGATTACCATAAACAGAGCTAGAGAAATTGTACTGTGACTGAAAAGTATGTTATGTGAATCCTAGTCATTACCAAAGACATGACTTCCATTGTAATTATCTGCCTATCACAGTAGCTTCCCTCTGCCAGCTCTTGCTTACCTGCTGCCACAGAAACTCATTAACATCTTTGTCGACGCAGTACCATTTGTACAGTTAACCTTTGCGCAAAGTGGGGGCATTTCTTCATTATGATGGATTTTGTAATACCACAACAACTTGCATTGAGAATTAATTTTTCTCTTTTCTTCATTTATGGTTAAATTAGAAATTAGTCTAACACCTGGGTTCCATTATACTGAGCTGCCTTATCATCTGTGGAAAATGCTGGCTTACAGGTAGCTTCTCCATTTAAGGAGGGATTACTGTTTTTTCTCCAAGCTACCTTTAAACACAGATAAATCCTTGCACATTTCAGTCGTTTTTTGATGGCAAATACAAATATTTTTCAAAGTAAATTAAAGAATGATGGTTTTTACTTTCATATATCAAACTTTAGAAACTGCAGAGCTCTTACTTTATCTAGACTTTATACCATAAAAGTTACAATCACTTTCCTAGATGATGCCAGGTTAACAATTGATTTTATATCAATATTTCAAGTTCATAGTAGCAATCTTATGTTTTTACTTTATTTTTGTGGTCTACAGGCATAGCCTCTTTTTGCATTTGTTGGACAATTGTAAACTATGACTGGTTTCTGCAATACCTATAGTACATTTTCTGGAAGTAGTTACTTGATCCTTGTAAATTTAGATTGGAATTATTCCTGCCTGACAGTTTTAAGGTTGAAAGTAAACACATTTGTTAGATTCACCAGTGGAGAGAAATATAAAGAGAGGGTTAGTAGCAGCCAGAGGAAATCTATGTTTCATATTTTAGGTGGATCTGTTGAGCTTGTTGCAGTTAGTTTATATGATAAATCTGACATTTAATCTAGCCATTTCATGAAAATTCTTAGGCATTTGATTTAACCCTATATATCTGATAGTGATTTGGTTTGTGAAACTGAAGGTAAACATGCTGCTAATTGTACATTCACGAATTCTCTCCCTTGCATGTAAGAGATGCGGAGCTGCTTTCTTATTGGTCATGTCTCTTCCTCTCCTGATAGTTCAGGCACTGTGACTTCCTGCTCTTCCCCCTATCCCATTTCTAAAGCCTTCTTAATCCCTTTTTCTGTCTTATTTCTGCCCACATCAGTTGCTTTTTAATTCTTTCCTAAGGTTTCCTGGAGTTTCTGTCTTCACTTTAATGTGCAAATTTGTAGTCCCAGTTGATGCAGCAGCAGAGAGTCAGGTCTCTCACAGACTGCATATTGAAGGTAGAAGAGGACTCTAGGCAGCATCAGGGTGTGTTAGGTCATGATGCATGTTGCACATTAATCAGACGAGCTCTTGTAAAAGTTCAGAGCATGAAAGTTTGCCAGATGATGGCTCAGCAGGGGAATCTGTTACAATGCAGCGTGATCTGCTACAAAAGCCATGACACTAAATGAGAATAAATTCTGGTGTGTTTTCATGCAGTATGGTTATAGCTACAAAATACATACTTAATTCTGTGACCTTGTAGACCTGCAATACTGTATTGACATTTCTAGTATCTAGACACAGGTTTTGAAATGAGTTTGCAAGTCCTAGGACAGAGGTGTGTCAAGCTTCCCCTGTCTGAACTGTTTTTGTTTTATGTGAGTCAGCTTTAACAGCATTTTTCCTGACAACTAGGTGGTTATTACTAATTTGTTCAACTTTCCTTTATCTTTGTAGGGTATGACCATAGTTTTATTGAGATAACAATAATAAGCAGTTGTTCTGTGTAGAATGAGTATTTATGGCTTGAATAAAGACATACTATACAGAAATACTGGTCTGGTAGGAAAGCAGTGGCATTGAGAAGTGGAGACACAGGATGTGGCACAGAGGAAGGCAGACATGGGATGCTAAGAGATGAGCACAGGCTGGAGCTGTAAACACCAGGATATAAACAGCTCACCAGTGGTCAGCTAAAGAAAGGAGTGCCTGGAGCTGGACCAAACTGCTTTTAGGGGTAATAAAGAGAACAAATGAATAGCATCTAACATATGCAAAAGGTAACATATATAGTAAATTTGACTGTAACATACAGCGTAACAACACCAAGTACTGGAAATGGAAAAATATTATAGGCAGAATTCAAGGGACTAAAGAGGTTTTGCCCATTATTCCTGTACCTTGCTAAACTTTCAGAAGCCCTTCCACAGAACAAATTCAAGTGGAAGGACAGAGCCTTTTTCCATGGATGGTCCATTTTCTGGGGCACATTGCGTTTTCGTTAATCTCTACAGTACTGATCAAACATAACCTTACTGGGGCCATACATCCTCACTCAAAACCATACTCATATGAGCACCTGAATCCCAAGGAAATCACCTGGATTTAAGTGTATGTTTCCTTAAAACCAGGCCTATTGTTTTACACAGGGTATTCATGCTCCAAGGAAAAGAACATCTTATCTTTTATGTAATAGGGAGAGTGTCTCAAGTGTGTGGCTGCTTTTAGCCAGAAAATGACTATACACCAACACAACTACTGGCCATTTTTCTATGTGAGTCTTTGTTTATCTTTGAAACACTATAGAACGGGTGCATTCACTTTGGTATTTTGAAATAAATGAGACAGAAATAGAAGGAATATTTTATGTGCTCTATGTGAAAGCAAGAAATATATCCTTTTTCTTGTATGCTAAGGTTATTAATATGGAAGGTTTTCAAGATCTTCCAAAGCATTTGCATCTAAGGTGGGAAGTAGACATTCAATGCCTAGAAAATTCAGGCTTAGGAGTACTGTAGAAACTTTTCGCAAGTTGAAACAAAATGAAACAAAAAAAAAGGACTCATAATTACAGGCGAAAAGAAATCTTAATTGCTTTTGATTAAGGAAAAAAGTAGTGTAGATTAATAAAGAGAAAGACATTAAAACGTTTTATTGCATAGACAGTTTGAAATACTTTATTATTATGAGTTCAAGGGTTAAACTAGATAGAATACATTTTAAATAGGTGCTAGAGCAACATGTCAAATATGTCCATATTTGCATATACTTTATTTTAAAAACATGCCAGCATTGCCTCATATATTCAGAGCCTGGCAAGTGGAAGTCAAAGAGGTCACCTGTGCAGCTGGTGCAGGTAATGGAATTCCCATCAGGCAGATTTAGAAATTCTGAAGAAATGTGCTGAACACAACACTCCATCTGTTCGTAACCTATTGAGACAAACATGCAATTTACGTGCTTTAAAAAATGCATATAATATCTTTTTGTACGTTACCATATTTTGTGTGTGTGCTCTAATACATTTCAATAGGTGTAATTTATTTGGAGAACACATTAATATGTGCATAAGTGCCAAAATCATGTATACTAGTCTGTTATGGGGTTTCCCGTTACAGTTCTGCTTCTGATGGAGAAAATACAAAGCATCATAATGAATTTAACGGTTAACCTAACAAAACAAACCTTAATAAATATTTCATGGCCATACTGTGCCAGGTGGTTGTTACTAAGGCCTATCTAAGGGTGAACAGTAAATAAAACGAGAAAATCAATCTGAAAATTGAAACGATAAGCATGGAGAGCATAAGACAAATACTTGTAAGGGACATAATGGATCAAATTCTTCTCTTAGATAGCTTTAGCTAGATGTTGTGTAGTAATTTTGCCACAGAACAGAATTCACGGCAATGTTTCTAGTACCTACTTTAACTGTTAAATACTTGATTTTCTCTGTAGTGAGTAGCTGTTGAGACAACTGAGTATAAGATTTTGTATTGTACAATAGTTGCTGTGCTGCAGCTTCAGAGTGTGTCCTGCCTGTAACTTTACAATATTCCTACCCAGGTTGCCTCAGGAGCAGATGAGGGAATACACACCTGCTAATGTTACTACTTTTGGCAGAAGCTGATTCCTTTTATGTCTCACCTCCTGCTCTCCTACCAGCTTTAGCCATTTTCTCTGGGATTTCTGGGTGCTCAGAAGTCCACTCAAAAGAGTGGCAGGACAAATGACAGCTGTCCATATTCAGATCATCTATATTTTGCATGCTTGGTTAATCCAATCGACTGCCCTTGGGTATGCACTTGTACGGTGAACGTGTTGACCCCTGTGTAGGTGTTGCAGAGCCCGTCTGCTCACACACTGTGGGTCTGCTGAAACTGTCCATCACTAGACTTGTTAGGCATGTGATGGTTAGCTGCACAGAGGATGCAGCTGGAACAGCATTCAGGATGTCCCAGCATATCCATACTTTAACGTATTTAACAAACCAGAGAGTGAACAAATTCATGCCACACTCATATGGTGTAACTTATTCCCCTTTTCTACTTCAGTCTTTTCCCTGGCTGATGTGCTGCATAATGGAATATTGCAGGTAACACTAGATTTTATTGTGATACTCTTATTTGGATATTTATGGGTCTACAGGGACAAAAGGAGGGTTGTGCCATTAGATGTGCAAGATGCATAAACTGAACTTTGAACCCTGAGTTTTCAGTAGGTGCATTATCTGGTGTGGCTGAATTGAGAGCATGTTAAAGAGGCTACTGGAGGAACTAAGTCTCTGAGTGGACTCTGAAGTACAGCTGGCAAACCTATGTTCCGTGGTAGTGGATGCCTCTAAAATATTGAATGGGTAGCCCCATCCAGCCTGATTCACTAAGGAAATATAGCTGATAGATCAATACTGTTAATGTGACTGTCCATCCATCCTATCCATTTCCCATGTTCCCAAAAAGTGCAGGAAAGGGAGAGAACTGAGAACACCAGAAGTGTCTGAGAATAAATTTGGATGGGTGACAGAAAAGTTGAGGTATTACACTGAGAGACTGAGGGTGTGAGATGGTAGGAGGCGGAAGAAGCTGAGAGCACTGTCATGAAGGGAGAAGAGAGTAAAAGGTTCATAGGAAATGTGGAGAGATGTAGAAATGTTGTTGGTTTATATTGTAAAGGACATGACACATTCTTTGGAAACCATTGTGTGCTTTGCATTAGTTATTTTCTGGCTTTATGAACTTTCAGCTTCACTGTTCACACATATGGTGTCTTAATTAAATGAACATTTAGTGTCATGTAGATACAGAGGTGGCTAGGACTTCAGCCCTTACAAGCAGTATCTTCTGATCATGCTTTGTTCATTTGATAACTGGATGAGTAAATTTCTTGTCAACAATGAGTTACATATTCCCACCAGTCTCTCTTTCTTCATGGCATCAAGAAAGTTATGGGTAGATGAAATTCTCTCAAGGCCAAACACTTGGAATTTTTATTTGTTCTTGAATATTAAAGATCTTCTTTTAAGAGTATCTTTTTAAGACTATCTGAAAGATTTGCCAGATATTTACTATTGAGAAAAAAAACCATAAAAGAAGATTTTTAATAATACAGTTTTACCTGCCATATACAGGGGTTTAAGATACGTTAAGGTGAAGTATGAATAATTTAGATATGAACTGTATTACTTGACCCCAAAACTTTTAGCTCAACACACATAACAGCGCAGCTTGGGTTGTATTTATCCTGTACTTAGCCAATTTCTGATACAACATTTACATACAACATTTACATCAGCTTTTATACCCTTAATAAAAGTGGATTATAAATGTGGATTATAAATGTTACTTCATTGAATTTATTATTAAATTAGGAAGTGTTTCTGAGATCTTTCTTACCTTAGAGTGCCTCTTGAAGACCACTGGGCACTCACTGATTGTGATTGTTTCCTGGGTTTTTTTTTTTTCCTAAAGCAAAATTGTATTGAAAGATCAATAAAAACAATCTTTTCATATACTGATGTGCAGGGTAAATATGTCACCCTCTAAAAATTGATTCTTGGGAAGCGGAATGCTTTAGTAACCTAGGAGTGAGGATGTGGGCTCCAGATGAGCCAGTACCATATTGCCTCTACATACCAGTACCTGACTCTACAGTTGGGGAAAGGTGATGGCATCCTCTCTGTGCTCCTATTTTCCCAGCAAAGGGAAAGCATAATAACGTTTAACTACGTTTCAAACTGTAGATGAGACATGCTGTGAAAGGATTCATTGTTAGTAAAAGGAAAGCCATACTTTTAAAAGTGGGTCTTCTTTCCTAAACATTGTTAATTAGTGAAAGAAAGTAACAAGATATTTACTTTTGTCTATAGTTTCTTGGAGAATAGCTGTGCTCATATGACCTTATTTGGAAAATTTTTGAAGAAATGAGACAGATTTTATATAATTGATGTAATAGTGAAAAACATTCTGTCGTGGTTTAACCCCGGTTGGCAACTAAGTACCACAGCTTAGTACCTCAGCTGCTCACTCACTCTCACCTCTGACCTCCAGTGGCATGAGGAGAGAGATATAAAACAAAACAAACCCAAGCACAAGTGATGCACAATTGCCCAGCCCATCCCCAAACAGCAATCGGCCCCCACCAACCAAGTCCTTCAGCTTATATACCGAGCATGATATTCTGTGGTATGGAGTACCTCTTTGTCTAGTTTGGGTCAGGTGTCCTGCCCCTGCTCCCTCCCGGCTTCTTGTTCCCCTGTTCACCAGCAGAGCATATGAATAGGACTGAAAAGTCCTTGATCAGGGTAAGCTGTACTCAGGAACTAAAACATTGGTGTGTTCTCAACATTATTCTGAGACTAAAGCCAAAACACTGCACTATCCTAGTTACGAGGAAGAAAATTAACTCTACCCCAGCCAAACCCAGGACACATTCTTAATATTCAGTTAAAGAAATGGTAAATTCCAATATATAAAAACTAATTATGATAAAAATGCATCCTAAGATATTTTAAAACCTACTCTTGGAATGAAAAATTAATTTAATGGCACTTCTCAGTTATCATGTGATAATTGGATAAGTGTACTTGGAGACAAAAAATGTTTTTATTTGTGTTACAAGAGAAATTTGTTTATAGACAAATAAATGTGTATATATCTATGCATATAAATACACTTATGTATGTATTTTGCAGTTTTCAACATAATCAAAGAGCAAGCTGATCCTTTTCTGCCACAAGGCAAACATTTGGGGCTCTTAGGATCACACATTCATATGAGAGATAGAGCCTTTGCAAAGACAGCTTCACTGAGCATGAGAT
>JBCJKH010010630.1:0-11493 GCA_039877255.1 Loriculus beryllinus | reverse complement strand
ACAGCTTCACTAAGCATGAGATTTGATTAACAGTGTGGTTACAAAATACTTCAAGCTGAGATGTCTTTAGGGATAAAAGTGAAATGATAAACACGTGCTTACCATTTTCAAAAAACTTTTAGTATAGGAATATGCTAATATTCCTACTTCATGCAAACGCTGAATAATAGTGAATCTCAATTCTACATTCATTATTGTGATGGTATGTCAAGTTTATTGTCATCTTATCCTCTCTTAGGTCCAAGAAATATTATACAAAACTCAAGAGTGTTAGCACAGCATGGTAAGACAGAAGTTACTCACTCATGTGGTTCATTAAGTGTAGAATTATGAACTATTTTTTTTTAATATCATAGAGGTGAGGAGGAAAAGAGATCAATACTGCTCTCATAATTAATTATTGACTAACATTTTTGCTACTTGAAAAGGTTATTGCTTGTAAGAACTCTGTATCTTAGTTAGAAAAGTCAAAGGTGAAGAGATGATCTTATTCAAGTTAGAAATAAAAATTCTCAAGGACTTTAGTGAAGTCAAATAATTCACTTTAAAGGGGAACAACACTACACCAATTTCAGATTAGAAAACACAGCTCTCAGAGTAATACATGATAGCAAAAAATATGTTAAGATACACCTCTAACAGTCATGCATATTTTGCATTTTCTTGCCAAATTGATTTTTGTATCCTCTATAAATTCATATCTTAATCTGAGGATAATTAATGCCTTTAATATCTTTCACTCCCACTGTGAATAAGTCTTAAAAAAATAATTTGCAAACTGTGCTGCTATTACTACCTTGAAATATTCTCCTCAGTAAAAAAAAAAAAAAAAATTAAAAAAAAAAGCAAAATTACATAATTCTCTTGGGGGCAGGAGGGGAAGGGAATCTTATTCATATTTAAATGAAATGGCTCATTAATGGCATTGCCTTGTGTGTGGTTTTGGTCCAGAATAAAATATTGGTACTACTCTGGTATCAAAGAAATATTTATAGGCAAGACTATATTTCAGAGTTTGAAATCAATAGCATGATGCCACCATTTTTTAAATGGTCCTTTACTATACTATCAATACGTTTTCTTTTATATGCAGGCATGCGCACAAAAGCATGCACTCTGCCCCACTCTCACACACAGATACATAAATAGACATATTCACATAAGATCTTCATAATCTTGAATTGGAAGTTGGACTGAAGCTTTAATGTGTAATACTAATGCTGCAATATTTTGAGTAAGTGCTTCTGAATTTTGCCATTTTGATATGAAAGTAAGTGTTGATAGTTTCAATAGAAAAATAAAAAGGATACTCCCTCCATGTCTGCTACATAGGTCTCTGGTCTGAGTAAATTGTTAGCATGTTATAAGCATCTGATTTAGTGAAGTTGACACTACCTTCTGGAAATCAGAATATATTCAGGCAATGTGCCTAGAACATTTGCCTTGGTTAGGTCCCAGTTGTTGTCATACACTATATCTAATTTCTTGACATTAATTTTGCCTTTGGAAGGGAAATCAGCCAAATATTCAAGATTCTGCTACTTTTCTGGGGTTTGACTTCCTACTGTGTGAAGATTAAAAAAGAAATTGTCAACCACCAGCAACCATCATCCGTGGTAATAAAATGAATTATTAGATGTAAAACATTTCCGAAATGTTATTCCATTCTTCCCTTTATTATCAGAGCACTGAAATATTAAACATTGTTGACTTAATTCTTGGTTACATAATCTATTCATGGTGGAATAAATAGCTAAATTAGAAATACTATGGTGAATAATACTGTTGTGTTTAGAAATAGGATGAGATGGAGCAACCATCAGAGTGGAAGTACTCAAGGAAAAGGGTTTAGTTGTTTGTGAGTTTTGTTTATTTGGTTGGGGGGTTTTGGTTGGTTGGTTGGTTGGTTTGTTTTGTTGTTGGTTTTTTTTTGCTGGGAGCAAATAGGCTTTATCATACACACCAGCCTGATCTGCCACTGGTACAAAACAGCAAATGCAAGGTCTGCATTCCAGGCAGTGGTGACTTTTGCTTTTGAATCTGAAAACCTCTGTTATGTGCAGAGCTGACACATAACTTGCACACCTAATTTATTATCCTTTAATCCTCAGCTATTTCCCTCTGCTAGGAAATTCAATGTTAGATCAATCTGCAGTCTATATGTGTTCAAATATTGTTTAGTTGACCTTTCTTTCACATGTTACTTATCTGAAGATTATGCTGAATGTATGTTCTTGACAGGGAGTGGCAATAGATACAATGGCCAAATAGCCCAGATATCTTTTCAATTCCACATAAAATGCAAAATGCAACAAGCTTTGAGGCAAAACTACTCTTTTGTCTTCAGTGTGATATTTCAAGGTCAGAAAAAGTCATCTTAATGGAGCAATTTAGCTGGTAGCAAATAGAGCATTGCCATTGCATGAGTTATTTCTTCTATCTATTTCTACTACTGCATTTCTTTTTGTTGCATTTTCAATCCCACCTTTCCATAAATAGTAATGTTCATTCTTTTTAGATAAAATAAGATGACTATATAACTGTGGTTTCACTTCAATACTACTGATCATGTGAAGTACAATATTTTACTTCCCATATTGTTTTTCATTTTTTGTTATAACATCTGAAAACAAAATATATCAAGGCAGCTTTTCAAACACAGGAAATATGTGCATATTGACAATATTTGCAGATGTACGAATTTTGTGAGGCAGTTACACAGCATTTAATGCCAGAAATGTTGCTGACTGAAACGCAGATCGCTGAACTTTACAACCCTTACATAAGAATTTAATTTAAGCTCATAGGCTTTGTCTTGAGAAAATTGAGTGATATTTGGCTACAGAACTGAGCTGAATGATGGCACCCTTTGGAAGTTCATTACTTGCCAAGTCATGTAATTGCAGATGTAGTCTAAGTCATATGTACAGATAGTTATATGAGTAAGAACCGCTTATTCTTTGGGACATATCTCTTAAACATAATAACCCTGTTTGCAATTAATTAACTTGTAAATGGCAAGCAAGACCTGTTCTGCAATGGTGGGTGCCGTCACCCTGCTTAAAATACTGCTGTTACTCTCTCGGTGGACACTGTGCCAGCTGACAGAGAAGCCTCAAAAGTTCAGCACTGACAAGAACAGCATCATTATGTCACTTTTTGCACAGTAACTCATAGTTTAGATTATTTGCACAAGACTAAGAGCCTAACCCCAAAGCTCACAGAATCACAGAGTGGTTGAGGTTGGAAGTCATTTGGTCTGGAGGTCATTTGGTCCAACATTCTGCTTAAGCAGGGCCACCTAGAGCCATTTGCTCAGACCCATGTTCAGATAGCTTCTTAATATCTCCACAAGCACTCAAGGTAGCCTGTGCTAGTGCTCCATTAGCCTCATAGTTGAAAAGTGTTTCCTCATGTTCAGATAGAATCTGCTTATACTTCCATTTGTGGCTATTGCCTCTGGTTCTGTCACTTGGCACCGCTGAAGGGAAAGCCTGTCCCTGTCCTCTTTATACCCTCCACTTTGGTATTTATATCTGTTAATAAGATCCCCCTGAGCATTCTGTAGGCTGAAAACTCCCAGCTCTCTCAGCCTTTCCTCGAATGGCAGGTGCTTCAGTCTATTACTTATCCTTGTGGACCGTCATTAAACTATCTCCAGTATCACCCCATGAAAAACTTCTGTTCCCTCTGGAACTGTTTCTGTATCGTCTATTGTAAAAATCTCTTCCAGGAGTTCCACTGCTGCCAGATTAAGATTGAAGGTGTGCTGAATTGCTCTATGGAGGTGAATAGCTGTAGATATTGATCGTAAGGGAGCATTTGGGACTCTCATTTCCTGAGCTCCATTCAGGAATTTTGTTTGCAGTTTTGAAACTTTAGCAATCTGCTTCTGAAGGGACAACTTTTCCTTGTTTTAGTAGATAATTACCAACCAACAGTAACTTTAAGGTACCTTTGGTGTGTTTCATCAATTATTTTCAAAGTTATATTTGTTGTTGTTCTTTGTTCAGTTTTGGGAACCAGATTTTTCCCCACTAATTTCAGAAAGCCTGGGGACAAGTCCCCAGTCCCTGGCACTGCTAATCTGTGTCTGGATAACATCAGAGGAAAGGTGTGAGGAACTTTGCATAGCAGATGGGCAGAAGGCAATGGGCTTTTACAGGCCCAGATGCCTTGTGCATTAGAATAGTTGGGGTTGGAAAGGACCTTAAGATCATCTAATTCCATTCTGAGACTTTAACAGACTGCAGACTGTTCTCATCTGCACTGGGCAGCGTGAACTAACCCCTGGTTCTACTCAGTGACTGTCTTTCATTCTGTGTGCAGCAGATCTCAGCTCAGGACAATGTCTTTGCATCCACCTGTGGAGCAGAGGATAGTCAGTTCTCAGAGGTTGTCCTAGACAATTTAAGGATGCATACTTCTTTTTCCTCTAGCAAATACCCTGTGCGTAGTTTGTAATGTTTTATTTCTGACATACTTTGTAATTTTATACCTGGTGATCACTATCACCTTCCAGAGTAATACTGAGGCTTTTTACATAAAGAAACATTTGGTCAAAAATTTGAACTGCAAAATGAAAAGTTACCTTTAACCACACATGCACATTGCTTCCCATCTTGCCTGAGATTTGTTGCATTTACTATTGCAAAGACTTCCCAAAACACATTAGTTAAATGGAGCTGAAAATCATTCATGCATATTTTATGGAAAAAATTACAGATATATCTCCAGTTGTAAGTTATAAAATATGTCTTTTCTTGGACTATTAAGATATTCTGCCCCATTTAAAATGAGCTACATAATGAAACTGATGTGCAGTAATAATTTTACAATTCTTAATAACATAAAGCGCTTTATCACAAAATGCATTTTCAGAGTCTTATGCATAAATTCCGTCAGTTTTGTTCAATTCTGCTCAGCAAATACAGTAAGAAAGTGATACGCAGGTATTGTCTAAACCTGGGGGAAAAGTAATTTAACAGCCATGAATACTTTTAACATATCTGAAAAAAATAAAAAGGGTAAGTTAAAGAAGGCTGGGCTGCCTGGAGTCGAGGGAAGCAAGATGGAATCATACAATGAAAAATACCATGCTCAAAGTCTACTCAACAGAGATTTCTCAAATTTATGTTATATAGAGAAGGAAGATTTTAGTGTGTTTAATGTGTCTTAGAATGCCAACTTTGTTCAGAAAAGTTTGCTGACACTGAAAAGGAGCTTCCTTTAATCATCAAGGTGTTATCAGTACTGTATTTTAACATACAAATACACCGAAAGATTGTGTGTCCTATCATCTTCATCATCAAAGCCAAAGCACCTGAGAACTGATTACATGAATTCTGATGTTGCTGACCCTAAATTATTAGTTACTGAGAAAATAAAATGGAATTTGAAACATATTTGCTGATGAAAAGTGAGTTATAAATCAGTGTTCTAAACTATAAAAGGTATCTCCTAGCATCAGTTTAAAAAAATGCTAACATAGTAAATCAAACAAATAAAAAAAGGTATTTGTTATACTCAATTTGAACTGGAAATCAGGAACCAGTAAGATATAAATAGGTAGATTTATTGCAATACATGTAGATTAAGAAATGCTATCCCAATCATCAATAAACATCTAGTTTTACATGTTGGCCAGCACTTCAAAGTCTATGGAAAAACTTCCCATTTTATAAGTCATATTTGTTAACTTTTGTAAAGTTGCAGAGATGTTTAAGGCAAATATTAAGATTACCATGGATGAAGTACAAATGGAATTAGGAAAGTGTTTGTGCAAGCATGAAGAGAAAAGCAGTTGAAGGTTGAAATAGTGGCTTATGTTGGCTCTGACTTTTGGACACTATTGCCAGCACCCCATTCCCAGCAGTGAGACTGAAGAAAGTGATGTTTATATAAAGGTCACAGAGTCTGCACACTGGTGAAATTCCAGCACAGATATCTTGCCAAAAGGACTCCTAGCATCCTCACACCAGGAAGATGTTGGCTAGGTTGCTGCATGTCCCATTTACTCTTTGTTTTTCTCTCTAGACTAACATGAAATCAGTTATAAGATGACACTTCAAATCTATATTCCAAACAAGGGAAAACAGACAGTGTGCCACAACATAGTCTGAGATTTATAGACTAAGCAAAATTTTTAAGGGAGACCCCATCATAAAATAATGAAAACACAGAATGGTTTAGGTTGGAAGAGACCTTAAAAATCATCTAGTTCCAATCCCTCTGCCATGGGCAAGGTCATCTTCCACTAGATCAGGTTGCTCAAAGTCCCATCCAACCTGGCCTTGAATACTTCCAGGGATGGGCAGCCACAGCTTTTCTGGGCAACTGGTTCAGGAAATGAAAAGTCTGTCCTCTTTGCCAACCAAGAAAGGCCCCAGATGTGTTGACAGCCATTGCCCCCTATTCTCTGTTGGCAAACCATCTGGAGGTATATGCATGGTACTGAAATAAGCTGGTGTCAGTGTGTAAGTGAATATAGCCTATGAGCAAATGAGTGAGTGCATAAAATGAAGTTTCTTACAAATTTTGTAAGTAAATAACATTTTCCTCTGTTGTGGGCTCAGGAAAATTGCTTCTGTGTAGTACTTGGATAGATGGAAATCATGTATCCTGAGGCAGAATTCTGCTCAGCTTTTGATTTCTGTGTCTTTCACATTTTAATCAACTTATTTTACCAGGCTTTTGGTCAGGATACATCTCTGTGCACATAGTGCTTATTGAAAATATAATGTTCTTTTTTTTTTTTTCCAAAAATTTAATTCTTTATATCAAAAGGTATTTATAAGGATATTTTTACAAATTTTGTTAATGAGTATGTGTCAAAATCAGCACTTTTATCCTGTGCAAGGAGCCGAGGTCTTCCTTTACATTTTTTGAGTACTGAAAACCTAACAGAGAAAGTTCAGCAGTGCTTCATATCCAGAGTGCTTGCTTCCTTTGGGTTGTTTAAAATGAATGCTGTTGCACTGAAGGCTTTTAAAACTTCTCATACTGTTTCCATAGAGAAGCTGGTCCATGACAGATCTGGTCTAGACATTACTTGCCAGATTCCATTTCATTTTAATCCTGTGCTGACTTGCCTTCACAGATTTAACACTAAAATAGAAAATTGTCTACTAAACCAGGAGTCGAACAGAGTTTGGGAAGTAAGATTTTTTAATCATAAAATGTTAAACTGTATCTTTGGCTTCTTTCCCAGCCTTGCTGGTTAATATGGCATGGAAGTTTTATAGCCTGAATTAAAAATAATTACTGGAATCCTGGAAATCATATGGTTTCAAGTCATATATCTTGCAAATCAAAGCCTAACTAATTATGTTATTAAACAATTATTATTGTCTAGCAGCTAGAAAATGCATGTTTTGAAAACCAAAAGAAAATGTGCTGTAAAATCAGCTAAAATTCAATTAATTGAATCAAACAATGACTGATAAACTTCAAACTGACATTTAAGCTAGTTGTTGTGAATAGTACTCCAAAACTGGAGTTATAAGCCAGCAAGCTTGATGGCTGGGAATGGCTGCATAAAAACAATATTCAAGCAAAACCTTTTCCTCCAGACCAATTTTGTTTTGAAACAAGAATTTTAAATAGATGTAAATAAATTCTAATTATTGAAGACCACCTTTTAAGGGGTCTTCTTTTAAGCTATAGCAGGGGGAAATGTACAGTCTCTATTGGCTGTTTTAGTATTTATTTCATGCACACACACACTTTATACCTTTGTCATTAGAAACACTGAATGGTTCCTGAGTGTCCATCTTTCTAAAAACAGACTTTATCAGCCCATCCTGGACACAGTGAAAAGACCTCATGGGGACTTACCTCAACCTGCATCTCTTTTATCATGCAGGAGTTTGCATGACTAGTTTCGTACAAATGATATTTGCTAAGCCTGTGGTTTGTGAACCTCAGTCTTTATTTCAAAGAACTCTGACTCACACATACACATAGACAAAGGTAGCATGGCATATTATGACAAAACACTTTTATACAAAGCATTACATTAGAAAAACCGTGGCTTAGGCTTACCATTCTGAAGAAACTGTTGAGAGACAGATCATTAACACGACAATTTAATATGATTTTTTTTTATTAAGATTTTGTCTTACCTTCTATGTGACTTTCTTCCTCTGCTCAATTGTCTGGGTGGTTACTATATCCCTACGATGTCTGGGTAGAAAAGAAATAATAGCTCCTTTCAATCCTTCATTCAGAAATGCCATCTTTTATATTTTTCCTTATTATTAGTTAGAGTAATTGGTAAAGAAGCCAGGACTGTAACATAAGATCTGATTGGAAATTCCCTTCCTTCTCCTCTAGATATTATTAAGAAGTTTTTAAGTGTTTGCTTTGGATAGAGAGAATGAAGGTGAAAGAGCTCTAACCTGGCACGGAAATGCAGCAGACTGGTGAGCAATGTCCTCTATTAGACTGTTACCAGATGGGAGGAAATGAGGAGGAGTAAGGGTCTATAGGAATACAAGTGTTACACAAAGGTTGTCATACCATGTAGAAAAGAGAGATTCTTTCTGCAGAAAGATATATTGTGCCTATGGATGAGATGCCCTTTTATGATTTTTCCTTGAGTTTCTTTCACCTGTATTCCTTTTTGTAGATTCCAGCATTCCCTCTGAAACAGAAGAGCATTGCATAAAAAACACAGCCCCTGAATACTTAATCATATACTACAATTTCTGCTCTGTGGTTTTTAATCTTGAGAAGGAGAAAGATCAAAAAGTACTTTCTGGGTTCAAGGTCCCTTAGTACCACCAATCATGCTATGTCCTCAGGAAGAAACATCAAGTCAATGCCCTGACTTCTTGAATATCAACTGGAAGTGCAGAAATGTAGTGAAGTGGGACATAGTCTTTTGGAAATGTGGCTGTCATGTGGAACAGCTTTCTTAGCACTTCAGAGGCAATATGACCTTCATGAGTTTGCTCAACACTTCAGAGGTCACACTCGTTCACATTTTTGAATAACACTTACTCTATAGGCCAGACTTGTTCTTTAAATGCAGAATTGCCATCTGCTTGTCAGGTGGTATGGTGGTGGGATGATCAAGTTTCACTGAATGCCCCAGTCACCTGTAGGAGCCTTTGTCCTAGAATTATTCCTTTCCGTTAACCCAGTAGGTGTCTGATCACTTGGGATGAGGAAATAAAATATCCCAAACTGTTTGCTAGTAAGATGTAAAGCATGTGGAATGTATCATCTAGATAAATTAATTACAGTAGTAAAAGGTGCTTTCCTTCACAACCTCTGTCCACAGTAGATCCAGACTAGTTCCACGCAGGGTCCAATGGAGACAACCTGCCAGTTGCAGCTTCTGCCTTTCCTTCTCTGTCTGCCAGATCTTTGTCTTGAACAGTAAAGCTAGAGTTTGATGCTCCCCTCCTGCATTCTCCAAACCAGCATGTTAAAGAACCTTTCTGATACAGCTGGGTATTAGGCAAGTAACTTCTTCATAGGGAATAACCTTGTTGCTATGTTGAGTCATTTACTGGGAAACTCCACAGAGAGGTCACTGTTCGGCTGCTCCTCAAGCAGGATTCTTTGATTTCCTTCTTTGCCTCTGAGCAAGATAATATCTCACAGGCAGAAAATATTTTATTCTTCACATCAGGATGATATGCACATAGATATGTCTAAATATGCCATCCTCAGAGCCCAAACCATCTGTCCAAGTGTCACCACAAGAGCTATCGGTGGCTTTCTTCATGTCTTTTTACTTATTTACGATCTGATTATATGATCTTAAGGTCCTTTCCAACCTTAACTATTCTATGATTCTATGATTAAAGCATTATACTCCAACCTGACTTTTAATTAGCATAGCAGCACTTACTTATTATTGCTTTGCTATGGCCTGCTATTTGCTTAGTTTAAAGACAGCAACGCTATCTGTGGACCTACCAATTTGCCAAGGTATTTCAGCTCATCTTTAAGGAGCCTGCTCAAACAGTCCATCTTTCTTGGTCTTGAATTTACAAGCAACACTGAGACTGGGGATTTTATAACGGAAAAGCCTGATGGAAAGTAGAAGGAGACCACACAGAGTTCCCAGAAGCATTTGTAAACTTTGATCTGGCATGATTTATGCTGAAAGTCATTATACTAAGTTTCTCTCATTTGGTTTTAGGTCATCTACTGAAATTATCCCTCACATATGAAATTTACTTTTGTCACAGACTGGGCTTTTCTTAATCACATTTTAAACTTTATCCATTTGTTGTTTCTTTTTCATCATCTGATGTACTTTCTTCAATTTATTTTCTTTCCCCCTGAAAATGCTTATTTGAAGAGCAGGACATCAGCAATGATGGAATAACTGGCTGACTGACGAAGATCTCCACACTGACTCATCCATAAATGAGGGGCTAAATAAAATCAAGGATTGCAAAAGAAATAGTGAATATATAACAAGAGTTTATTTGACAGGAAGAAGACCACATCCATTTGAAGCTTTACCATGTGGGATGTCTGCAGGCTTCCAAATGACTTTTGCAATTTCTTATCTTTATAAATTACTTGAACGGACTATAAACAAGTCAGATAGGCTAGCAATGCAATAATGAGAAGAGGGATGACTGCACATCAGGTAGCAAGAAAGATTCAGTATCAGCTTTGTAATGTGGCTGACACCTAGGAAATATAAATTATTCTTTATAAACATTCAGCTTCGTTCAAAAGAAAAAAGTAACAAGAGCAAGAAAAAAGTATCAGTATAAAACTAACTAAGGAGATAAGACTTTTAAAAAAGGATCTTGGTGAATGGAATTGTGATTTTCTTGTAAGTAGTACTTTGCTTATCTGGAAAAGTAATTCGGTGATATGGTAATATATTGTATCTTCCGTTATATTAAGCATCATGCAGTCAGGTCAGTCGTATTTTACTTAAAATACACATTTAGGTTTTCTTTCCCCAAAGCTGCATATTTTAATACAGATGTCTGAGAATCAAAATTGTGCAAACATGCAAACACACGTAGGTGGTTTCAAAACCAGTGCTTCTTTTCTCATTCAGAAACACCATTCCTCAGTATTTCTGCCAGTAAAGGTGACATTGGTATATCAGTTTTGCAGCTCATTGAGACATACAGAATTGAATTCTTCGTAATTCCCTGTCTAGAAAAAAACAGGGAAGCTCAAGCACATGCTGATGAAAAGTTACCCCAATTGGCCAAATACATAATGCTACAAACAAAACTCTATCTACATAGAATGTTTTTCAAGTCAGGTATTTTAAAATGCAGATTTTCCTGTGGGTATTTCAAATAAAATAGGAAAAATCCATTCTGATATGGAAATGGAAATGAGAGCACAGAAGCATATAGTATTTAAAAAAAAATTATAAGGTTTGTGGGGTCAGTTGTGAGATATCCCTTTGTCAATAGCAGAACTCCTGCTAGCATCTAAAGGACCACAATTTCATCCCTGGACAGAGAATTTAGTGGAAGGAAATAGCAGAAGTATAAG
>JBCJKH010010629.1:0-35885 GCA_039877255.1 Loriculus beryllinus | reverse complement strand
CCCAGCAACACCTCCTTTCCTCTGTTTAGGAAGATAAGTCCCATTATTTATTTAAAGGGTACTGTTACCAGAGTCAACAAAATTCTTTGTATCAATGTATTCATTGATGGAGAAAGAGGATTCCTGCAAGAATGAAACACTACTCTGGATAAATTAAACAGCAGTCTTAGATCAGTGCATTTAATAATGCATTTAGCAGATTCTTCCGAGCTGCATCCTTCCAGTCTGTTTCCTTCCCTTCATTGTTGTGTCATGGAGGTGAGTGAACAGTTATGCTGGGCATCATGGTTTCTGTGAGCCTATTTCCGTTCCTCTCCAAAACACATTGCTGCATTTTACAGTGACTCTTCTTGGCTTCCAACTCCATCAGACCGTTCATGGAGATTCAATAACCTGAATTTCTCAATAGAAGTTGACTAGCTAAATCCAGTATGGTAGGTGAAGTCTCTTCCAGAAGTGGCTCAGGAAGATCTTAATGTACTTTCCCTCACTTCTCTCAGGCAGCTGTTCAAATTCTGCTGCTTTTTATCCCCAGTTCACTTCTCTTAATACGAGTAGGCCAGTTTGACCCCCCATTCTTGGATACTCTTAAAGAGAAATTTCAGGGTGATCAGTGTAAGCAGCATACTTACATTCCTGTCTGCTTCTTGCAGAAAACGTACCTTTCAACTGTTCTTATAGTAGCAGTAAAAATTTGCAACTGCATGACTTTTTTAGGAATGTTTTATTGTCCCCTTTATAGCAAATGTTACAGCATGCACATATGACATCAAGTCCCTCTTGTGAGTACTTGATTTTTAGTGACATGAATATGACACAGATGGACATGAGAACCCAGCTGTAGACTCTGTCTCTCAGTGCCCTTTTGTTTATGTCTGTGACCTGGTCACGTAGTGCAAAGAGTTTCCTGCTGAACTACATGCAGCTGCCTGGCTGAAAAGCATGTGAGAGTTTTATTTGTCCTGCCTGCAGTCCCAGATCTTCTTGGAAACAGCTTCCCAGATCCCTCCTGCTGTGGAGGTGGGTGATATCACCAGATAGCCTTCCCAAGGATCCTGTCCTCTCTGGAATCCACTGCCAGGGATCTGCAGGGCATTACAGCCTGCATTTCAGTGTGCTGCTCCAAATAAACTGCCTGAGTTAAGCTCTGGGATCACTGGGGCTTCAGAGCAGTGCTACCCCTTTTTGTCAAGTTGAATAAATGTTAGTGACACACAGGGAACATAAACTGAGGCTTGACTGATTTATGTAATTTTTTTTATGTATTTCTTTTAACAGATTTACACATCTCCATGCACCCAGCCTCCTTGGAATCTGTTACGCTGTCATGAAAATTGCTCAGGCCTGTGTTCTCGTTTTTGGTTGATATGAAAGACCTAAAGATCTGTCTTGATCCAGATGCCTCTAGAGACAGCTGCACCGCAGCCCACGCACAGCAAGGTAGGTGCGCAGCTTGTGGCCAGAAGGAGCCAAAGATGTTTGGGTCACAACATGGTCTGCAGGTCTGGGGCACCAGCAGGCAGGTGGACATCATTTTGCCTACAAGTGAAACGCAGCTTTCTCTGCAACTGCCCATCACTACCTCAGGTGCCCAAATGGCAAAATGGTGTGTTGCTTAGGCAGCACAGATGTTTATTAAGTAGTCTGTCAAGACCTGTTTCTACTGAAGCTACATCTCTTTCACTGAGTATCTGACAGCACACACTAGGGCCCAGGCTTCACCCTGTTAGGTGAGCGGTCACACTGCTCTGTACAACGTACATAGTCCCAGCCTAAGATGAGGTAACAAGATATAGAAGAAAATGCAACACCATCCCCTTCCCCCAAACAATAAAGTCAGTCTCCACATTTCTCAACAGCCTTAACTGAAACGATATAATTTCCCAGTACAATCAGTTGTTTTGCCTGTCTGTTTTCTGTAAGTGAGAGTCTGGTTTTGCAGCTCACATTCCCCTGGAGTGATCCATGCCTCCCTTTACCATCTCCTGATGTGTGGAGCACCACTCTTCCACCTCTCACATCTTTGGTTTTCTAACATCACTATTTCAACACTAGCTAGTGATCACATGAGAACTCAATATTAGGAAACCATCTGGTATATTTTTAGTGGTACTCGGGCTGAAGTAGCAATGAGCAGGGAGGAGTGCCAGCCACATGTGACCAACCAGCTGTCTGTGGCCCACATTTTAGAAATCACTGATTCAAGTAACTGGCAATAGGTTATGGAAAATTTCTCTTTTAGATTGCTATTTCAAAATGATCCCAAACTAAACAAGGTAGGAAGGTCATCTTGGCTATAAACAACTTTACAGTGCGTGAGCAGTTGTAATCTAGTTTCTTTGCCTTTTAATGGAAGAGAAATACTTCAATTGGAAGTGAGTCTTATTTGCCCTCTAGCTACAAAAGCAGCCGAAACAGTGCTATGGCTGGGATGAAGAGGCTGTATAGCTTCTGTGTCCTTCCCCACTCTTGGGCACTTGGTCGTGCTGTTCAAAGTGCTGAGGTCTTGTCCTCTGTTGTGTGGAAAGAGGGGAAACCACCAAGCAGGTCTATCTTTATAAATCTTAATGTGACAGCCATATAACAAAAAAAACTCCTACACTAAACGTGTGAATCTTCTTCCTTCTCCAACCTGCTGTCATGCATATCTGTTGGCTATGACTTCCAGCTCACCTCCTTTCCTGTCTTCTTAATCCATGAGTATTTTAGGAGTCAATAACTTCTTGTCAGCTGGCACCTATATGCATCAAAGGCAGCTGCTAGCTAGAGTTCTGCATGCTTCTGGGGTTATTTAACTGCACATATGAGCAGATCTTGCATTCCTTTTATGTCACCCATCTGTGAAAAAGCCTGCACCAATTTCAGCCAGGCTTACTTTATCACATTCCCTCCTTGCCAGCCTAGCAACCTGCTTCAGTCTGTTCCTTGTCCCACTGAGGGAGGAGAGACTGTGCCTTTAATGTGTTGCCTTGTATCTTACAGTTTTCAGCTTGGTCTCTCTTGCTGTCCCTCAGACCGTCTTTGAGCACAGCAGAAAGTGGCATCAGCACTGGTCCAGGCCCCAGCACATGCACAAGGTGGGGTGGAGACCGACTCCTATATGCTAGACACCTCCAACTCGTGAGGCTAATAATCAGCCAGGTCTGCTTATGAGAACAAGACCCCAGTCTCCAGCTGACATTGGGAAGCAATCAGAGCAGCCTAGTGGGCACCCTGCTAGGGCTGCACCATCCCAGTGTGAGATTCGATCCTTTTGTAGATCTGAATACTTTGCCAAACTCCCTGCTCCACATTGCTTACCAAGGAGGTGATAGGCATCATGCGTCAGCTGTGATGGACTTTGTGGGACTGAGTTCCTATGCGTTTTGTCTGGAGTCAGTTTGATTCCAAAGGAATGCCCCCAGAACAATACTTCAAACCCCAGGGAGACTCTTTGCTTTATTTTTTTAGGAATGCATTTTGTAAATCACTCAGTGGTGGCAAGTTTATGTATTTGGATAGCAAATTTATGTTGCACTATTAGTTTCAAGGAAATCCAATTGAGTATGTGGATTTTGGACTTTTGACCTTTAGCAGAATGAGCTTTTTGAAGAAATGTGAAGTAACTTGTTCATCTCCATGCAGTGTACTCTGCTGAATGAAAATGCTCTCTGCAGAGACACAGAGAGGATGTAAGAGGTTGTGAACACACGCAGTCATCTCAGTCAATGGTTTCTACCTTGCTAAGCACTGACCTGGTGCATTTTCAGTCCTGTGCTTTGTGTTTTGCAGAAACTACCAGGAAGGTGGAAAGGGTTGCCCTACTGCTGGATCTCATAGGGAATGAGGGAGTAACCACCCCCCACTACATGGGACTCAGGATAAGGGTTGCCCAGGTCTTGCTGAAGACAGGAAAGATGCAGGGAGGAAAGGTAGGCTTTCTTTTTTTTGCCTCCCAGCTTAGGAGGGCTGGGGTCATGGCTGTGCATTTCCAAGTCCTGTTCTTTGTGTGTCCCCCTGCCACTCTACTTCCCTTTCCCCAGACATACCCTGCCTCCCTTCTCAGCCCCACACTTCTCCAATACACATGCTCTTTATTTAGCTTCATTGCCATCTGAGCTTTCTGCTCTGCTGGTTTGATTTCCCTCAAACTACAAACCCCTTTGACAGAGGCAGACCATGACAACGTGCCTCACTCCTCTTCCTTTTTTTTTTCCTGTTTTCTGCCAACAGTCAGGTTTGAACTGACATTGGCTGGTTGTAGGTCAGGTTCAAAGGCATCAAGCACTGTTTGAACACCCCCTTGGGTGATACGCTCATATGAAAATGAGTAGTCTAGAAAACCTCTGTGACTGTACAGAGTAATCCACTTTATGAGTGAGCTCCTAGAGTTGGCAGATTTCTCATTTAATATGGTGTTTCTCATATTTTAGCCAGAAATCTTGCATCCTGTGGTAAAGGACAGGCTTACTACCTGCCCTGGTATGTTTTCAATAAATCATGCAGAATTCTAGCCTGAAGTAGGGAAAACAGTCCCATCTTACCTTTTTCTTCACAGATTCGTTGATTGTTTCAGAGCTGCTATCTTGCCCTGCAAACAGAGGTGGCTATATGGCAGCAACAGGGAAGGGTGGATGCATGAATGATAAATGGGGAGCTACACAGTGGAAAAGTGCTGTGGGGGTGGGGTAGGAACATCTCTTATTTTAAAAATGCTTTCTTTTGAGGATGCTTATTCCCATTTCTCAAAAATTAATGGATGCCATAGAGCAGCTAGTGGGTGTGTTAAGACCTGATCTGGAGGGAGAGACAAGAACCATAGTCGTAGTTTCTAACCACTGAAACTGTCCCTCCCTCTTTCCCCCTGTTTGTTGTACACTCTTCTTAGGACCCACTTACATAAATGTCCCCAAATCCGGTATACACAGCCTACACTGACGCCCACAAAATTCCCAGTCTTTGTGAGCGTGTGGATTTTAAAGCCTTTATTAAACTGTAAAACTCTTTAAACAAAGATGAACTTCTCGCTGCAGTTGTGGGGGAGAGATTGTTCTGTTTGAGTCAGGGTGCACATCTTTAGCATGTTTAATTCAGCATCAGCTTGAATGAGACTGCTAACAGACAGCAGCCGAGGATCTGGCCTTTTTTTAAGGAACCTGGGGCAAAGGGAAATATTGGGCAGTGGCTTAGAATTCACAATGCCCAGCTCCTGTGTGTTTTCAGTATGCAGCACTCATAAGCCATCACTTGATGAATATGGCCTGAAGTGATGCAGGTAACTTATTGTAATTTTTTGCTGTGCCCCGTTCAGATTTATTTCCTAGTCAGTCAGGTGGGACACCCTGTAAATTAAGACTTAGCACACACATTTTGAATCTGTAGACTAGTACTTGAGGTGAAATAGAAATTGCTTTATGTTTCAGAGCAGTAATGGCCTGAATTGCCAGAAATAACCATAATAACAAACTGCTTGTTTCCTGAGTCAGGCACACAGTGCAAACAGCCGTAGACTCGGAGCACCAATGCTCTCCCTGTTTTTTAATGAAAATAACAGGGATGGGAAGCAGTCCAAGAAGAGTTTGTTCCCTTGGCTTCTCTGATATTCTTTTTAAAGCTGTCTGCTGCTATGAAGAAATACAATTACAGAACCATTTAAAATGTGTGGCTCTTCTGAGGAGAAAAGTAGATGGGTTGTATGTAAACAGAGCTGTACACCACACATAGACAAACCAAAAAGCATGCAGATGCTGAAATTTCTGTTTTCTGGGAGGTCTTTGGGTGACACTCCTAATTTTATTAGAGCCATTATGTAGAATCAAACTTTCCAGCTGACAGTCCCTCCCATGCTTGAGTGTCTGTTTCAGACACCCTCCCCTCTTGTATGCACCTTTGTGTAAGCTGGTTTATCCTGTCACTTGCTTCACAAGGACTTTTCAGGATTCTCTGTTCAGATCAGCAACCTGGATGTCTTTGGAGATGCCTGCTAGCCTTCTGAAGAAGAGTTCACATCAGAGGATTTTGTTGCATTCCTGTCCAAAGTCCTCACCTTATAAGAAAGTCCTCTCCCACTCTGTGCTTTTCCTTTCTTCCAAGGACCTTCTGCCTTCCTGTCTCATTTTGTGCATTGGCTGTGAGACTTCTGTCTTTGCACCACTAAAATGTCGGTAGTGTTCTGCTTAGACAGGCTCGTGAAGGCACCAGTAAAGTACAGGCACGACTATCCAGGCGTGCATCTCTGCTGACAAATGTAATACCTAAAACTGGCAGCAGTGATGGAGATGGCAATGCAGATACGTGATGTCAGATGTGTTTATCACTGTGGGGTAACAGCCATGTGTCAAAGCACCATTCAATTCCAGCAGAAGTGGGACAGACCCATCCACATTCCCAAAGCAGCTAAAGGCTTGCTCAGGGCACATTTTGGGATGCAGAGATTTTGACTTCACTGGTTTCTGACAGCTTTAAACAGGGATTCCTTCTTGACTCATGGTGGATCGTGACAAAAATCAGGTCTGATTCCAAATGAATAAGAGTTTGTGTCACGCAAACATATACCATGGACTTTTGTGACAGAAGTGGCGGCTCATGTCAACTGAGACTGAGGGAGGGAGGATCCCAAGGAATGAGCCCTCTTGTCAGCTGTCCTGTCAATTGTGATCGGTCAGCTGCTGCTTATGATGAAACCAGTCTTTGGGGGATTTCATTCTGCATGGCTGGCCAGTTGGTATGCGTTTCTGTCTGGGATCTGAAGCCCTGGCCCTTCATTTGAGGAGGCAGGCCTTTTGTTCTGTATCAGGCTTCAAATAGTTTGGCATTTGTTGGTTTATGTTGCCTGCTCGACCATTTGTTGTGTTAGCAAGCTTCCTCCTAACCACAGCTCTGAAGCAGTCTGCTCCCCTGTGACCGTTTCTGCTTTAAAAGTTAGATGTGTGCTGGCTGCGAACTCCTGAACCTGCTCTTGTTTGAGAGGTGAAGATATTTGTACATAGGAAAGAGAAACTGGCTACAGGGGTTTGCTTTTAATTAACTGTTTGGTCACACCACGGTTTCTTACCATCAAGCATGTTAGTGGCAAAAAGTATAAGTTGTGTAATCCGTATTTCCACTGTTTTGCAAGCAGCAGAGCTGATGGACAGAAAGGAGTGGTAGCGATTAGATCCACAGCAGTGATTCACAGCCTGGGATTATAGTTTCTGCAATTTGCTTGAGTTTGTACAATCCAAATATCAGATAACGTTGTGATTTACATTTTCCATGGAGCACTGTCTCAAGAACATATTGATCTGTGTTGCATCAGGTTGCTCAGAGGCTGGAGAAAGCCAAAAGGAGAACTTTACCTTTTTCCTTCTGACATTTGAAAAACAGGATTATAGAACTTTGCATCTAGCTCTGTATAACCTTCAACGACCAGCCTTGGAAAGTCACTTAAGAATTACACTTTTTTCAAGCTTTCTTTAAACAGTTAAGAACCCTCTTCAAATCCCTTGAAGACAAGCATTAGCCTGTTCCTGTGCCTTGGCCACAGGCAACATGCAAAGCGAGGCAGGGAGAAAAGAAGGTAGATGATCGCAATTTACCCTTTGGGCTCAGCGTTACCCTCTTTCTGCCTCAGATAGATTCAGAGCCCATGGGAGGTTTGCTCATTCACATCCTTGGGCTTCTAGATGATCAGCCCTGACTTGAAAAGTTACTATCTTCAGTATCAGTAAGCTACCTGGAGAAGGAAGAGTACTGCTCAGAAAGGGTTTCTGAGAGATGAGTGGGATCAGTTCCCCCAGTGGTACTCAGAGTGCTTAATGCTACAGAAACTAGGCAATCGGTATTTGATTTTTTTTTTAATTATTTATTCTGTATTCATTTGTCTATATTTTCAAATTAAACTGTTTTCAGAAGAACAAATTAAGAGATTGAAACGTTAAAACCCCTAGCGTTAACGCACCTGCCCAAATGTACCTAATTTTCAGAGATACTGAGGCTCTGTGTTCCTCAGGAAACAGTTTTCAAGAATTAAAGTAATGTAAGTGTCCAGTATCTCCCCTAAATCAGGTCCCTCTTAGTTATATGCCTGCTTTAATCAATGGATTTTGGCCTCAGATCTAATGTGTGTGTGGAAATGAATAGGGAGGGGGAAGGTAAGATTTTTTTTTTAACTTCTCAGCTGCTTTGCTTAGAAGCCACAGACTGCTCTTTGTAAGCGTGCAGCTGTGGCTAGTCCGTCACACAGGATTGTATTTTAGGATGAGACAAGCACCAAGTCAACGTAGCTCCTATTGTTACTTGTCTGTCATCCTATGTTAGCAGAATTCAATGCACACAGTGTTTGCCAAGAAGATGTGGCATTAGAGCCGCATATGTAGCTGAAGGCTCTCCAGATGTGTTGTGCTGAAAAGTTCAGAGCCCAGAGCACGCAGCAGTTACTTTTTTTCCCTTTGGAATCTGTATAATTCAATGAGGCACCACAGACTTGATAGTCTCAAAGGAAGCAATAGTCTTTGCCACAGCGGGTCACTCTCTGATGCAATGGGAGGAGACATGTTTGCAGTGCTGCGCCAGGAGTTATGCAATCTAAAATGTCAACTTGAAACATGTCCAAGCACTACTTAAGGCTGTAGCATTGAACACTCAGGTGCACGAGATGTTTGAGTACTCAGAGAGGATGGTGGTTCCGCAAAATGACTTTTGACGTGCCTAAGAAAACAATGGCACTTGCAGAAATTGAGCTATTGAGAGATTCAATTTGTAGGGAAGGAGAAGGAAATTACCTAATTGTTTCAGTGCACTAGAAGAGGAATGTATTTCTTGGATGGGAGAACGCTTTTCTTGATGTAATGATCTCTTTTCAAGGAGGGATACCATGAGTCTCTGTAGGTTCAGTGAACCTTTAATTCACTTTCCAATGTTATTGTGGGGTACATTTCCCTTCCTTCACAAAGGGTGGTGATGTGTGGGCTCTTGTAACAGCTAACCCCATCTCCTTTCTTGCTTCCCAGTTCACTTCTTCACCATACCCCATTGCAAGTACAAAGCATGGGGACCCTCTGCCCTGGGGTAAGGCAGAGACTGTAACCAGTTCAGACTTGATGCTCTCATAATATAGGTCTTTCTAGTTTAGTTGCATAGGCATTTTCTTGGCTTCAAAGGGTTTGTCGGGATAATGAAACAGCTCCATGGGGAAAAATATTTCTGTGACATTTGCTTCTGTATACCAGGTATTACAGTAACATCTCTCACTAAAGTAACTGTGTTCAAGTATTTAATCTCAGGCATTTAAGTCACCCTTCACCAGTTCTTCTTCAGGGTTCACACTAGTATAGGCAACATTGAATTGCTAAAGAGGAGGGAATGGAGAGAAGCCACAGTAAGGTGGGCAAAAGCTAAGGGTTAAAGAAAAAGGTCCAAGCTAAGCTAGGTGGGGCTGGATCTGGAAACCAGAAGAAAAGCCTCAAAAGCCTGGACTACAGCTCCAAGAAGCCATTGAAGAGGTGGATACTGAAAATGATGCAACGAGTCTTAAAACTAGAGACATCAACTGTGGTCGCTGCTTCACATACTGCCACCTCCTTCTCAGTAGAAGCTGTAACAGAAAGTTTGATTTTCTTTGGCTTATACCAGAAAAAGCAGGGGAAATGGCAGCCTTGTGGCCCAGAGCATTGCTTATCACTGAAGGAGCTCTGTGCAGCCTTGTGTCTCATGTTTAACAGCTCTTTGCCCAGGCTTATTTAAGAGTTAAAGGGAACTCAAGCGGCTACAAACCCGATTACTAAAGGGAATTCAGGAAGTGGCAGATGATGGAAGAGGGAGACCATCAAGGTCAGTTCATGCTGTTCAATAGATGAATGTGTGAAGCAGTCTGTGGTGCTGCGTGGTGCGGCATTGTGCAGGGCAGGCACAAGGAAGTCTTCCAGTGTTCTTCCAAAGCTCTGGCACAGGAACTTGGGTAATCAAATGTGCCAGAGCAGAGTTAGGTTGCATCCTTGGCAGATAAGTGCCCACCAATGCAAATGGCTTGTGAAGAATGTGAGGGGCGGAAAAAGATGGGGAAGTCCCATTAGTCCGTAAATGCGATTTGCTTTTTCTCTCTGGATGAGTTATGAAGGAATGCACTGCTTGGGGTTCTAATAGCACATGATAGGCTGAGTAACAAGGAGCTGTGGTTATTGTGTGGAGGGATGACAAAAAAAGACATGAAGTGACATCCCTTATCTTTATCCAAAGTGATCCTGAGAGTTTCAAAACTCTGGCAAATACTTTTTTGCCTTTGCAAGTTGGGCAGTGAATTGCAAAGGAAAGATAATACATATAATTCTTAGTGCCAAGTGATTGACAACTCACAGTAGCTAAGCATCTCGAATGATCAGTTTGTGAATTCGTTGTCTAAAATCTGTTTTTACAAACTATCTCTGAGGTAATTAGGAACATGAGAATAAATTCATAGTGAGAACGAACTGTTTGCAGGTAATTTCTTTAGATTAAAAGAAGAGTTGATTTAGTCGATTTAAGAGAAAAAAACTATCCTGTAGTGAATTATTTGCTTATATCTCTCTCTGAGACATGTCTCATCTCCTCCCATAGATTTCTAAGCCTTTATGCATGAGTCACTAGTGATATGATGAAACAAGGAATTTGCATGAAAAGAAAAGCTCCTCCATCTTTTAAAAAACACATTTCATCACTTCTTCTGTGCTTCCAGCTTTTCTCTCTACAGCAAATCAGAATAGCAAAAATATATATAGACTGTATGCCTAATGATATCCTGTGCAGTTTTTTGTTTCCACTGAACATTCATACTATTCATGCTGTTATTTCTGAAGCTGTTACTGATCAAGAGATTTTAAAACAATTTTTCATCAGCAACATGTGCAGTGTGTTAAGGATATCTTTTGGAGAGCTCACTTTCTACAAGATTTCTCATCAGTGGATCATTTCAAATATTATAATGCGGTATTTTTATTCTTTGCTGGAGTATCTTTTTTTTTTTTTTCCAGAGAAGCCTGACAGTAACTCAGTCTGCAGTTGTTTGTTTACATAGCTTCTGACTGCATTTCTTTTGTAATGATGTGCCGTGCATGCCATGCATGGATCCAAAAATACAGCAATACAATAAATTAGGGAAACACGATGACTGATTTAAGAAACCTATTGTTTTTACCACACGCTGCTACTGGCATACCAGGACTGCAGTTTTAATCAGGCGTGCCACTGCTATCAGTATCCCTCAGATAAACTTTAAATAACCACTGGAAAAACACTCTGGACAGCTTCATGAAGATAATAACAGCAATTAAATCACGATTCTTCTTGGAGAAACCTTAGCAAACCACAGATGAAAAATTCTCAGTGAGCCCCCCTCTGTTGTGTGCACAGAGGCAGAGAAACCCACCACATGTGCAAGATTAATAGGGCCCTTGTTGGGCTGCAGCTGGTGCTGTGGCCTAGCAGGTGGGCAGGATTTAGGCCACGTGCCTCCATCAGACACCCATGTTCCTGCCTGCTTCTTGCCCCATCCTTCTGACAACTGGAGGGGGCTGTCCCTTTGCTCCTCTCCTGGAGCCTGGCAGCTGTGCAAGGGCTGTGAGGAGCTCTGCTCCCCCGTGCACACAAATCACAGTTCATTGGTAGAGAATGGCAGCCTGGGGGTAGGCAGTGACTGTATGCCAGGGTGTTTCTTGGCTGGGGTGGGAAAGTGCCCCCTGCTCTCTGTCAAGACAAACAGCTCCTCGGGCACAGTACACCCTGCTTTGCTGACTACAAGAGTGTGGATGTGTTTACTGGTTCCCACAGCTGCTTCTAAGGACAGCTTGCTTCAAACAGCTACTAAAGCCTCACTGCAATGGCCCACCAGCTATTTTCTGGTGGGTTATGCTGGACTTAAGGCATTTGAGGCTCTGGGTTACAGACCTGGGGACCCTGCAATGGGACCCACGGCTTTGCAGGAAGCTTCTGCACAAAACTTGAGGATGGGCACTGATGCCCAAGTTGTGGTGATGCTAGAGACTTTACTCCTTTTTTTCCCTCTGCTATTTGGAGGGTTGCCCCTTCTCAGGGCTAACAGCAGGAAATGTGTGGTGGTTCCTTGCTGGTGGCATGGCAGAGCTTAACATGGCAGTGCAGGAGGCTAAGTTGGCACTGACTGGCACACTGGCTGTGGAGGAGGCATCTCCTTACCTTGCCCAAGTGATCTCAGTGGAAGTAATGTTGCTGTGGACAGCAAGGAATGCATGCATCCTAAAGCACCTGCTGGACTGACAGCAATGAGGCACTCTGGAGTCCTGTCTCTGCCTGGACTGACACCTGAGAGCTTCACCTGTGGTAAAGTACTTTGCACTGTTCCCAGGAGTGCTGATCCCTATTGTTTGCTCTTTACTCTTTCTAGGACAGTACTGGAAGCAGGGCTCACCCCCTAGTTTCTTTGCCCCCAAGTCCCCTGTTGCCTGTTGCAGCCACAGACTGAGACCCAAGTCCAGTCTGCATTTCTGTGTGGAGACATCCAAATGTGTGTCCTGCAGGAAAAAGCTGTTGGCCTGTTGCTTTGGCAGGTCCTGAGCAGGAATGGATTTCCCTCAGTGGTGATGTCCTGCTGTCCTCCAGCAATTTATTGAGAGATGCTGCCTAGCCCAACCAGCAGCCCATTTGCCAGGGGTGCAGACCACTTTCTTACAGGTGCCAGTTGATAGCTAATGGACAGCTGGAGTTTGTATAAAGAACAAGTAACAGTTGTGGAAATAGATCCCTGGCTTTTCCTACTCTGGACAATATAGCCCCACAGAAACGGGCAAAACAGTGACAAGCTGCAGTCTTATTTCATGCAGAGCTGTGGAAAGTGGGTTTCTGAACTAGAAAAGCTTCAACAGAGAAGGAGGAGAGAGCATCATGTGTGGAGTGGGAATACTGAATAAGCAGGAATCTGTTCCTGATAGGTACAATTGCCTAAGTCACTGCTTCATTTATATTCCTCCCATACCTATCTGAGTGCTCACTGATTTCATGGTGGCCTCCCAAATGTCTGGAGAGTTGTCACTTTGCTAGCTTCTTCTGGGAATAAATAAAACTGAGCAGTTAATGTAGAGTCGTGGCTATCTGAGGACTGCTACTATTGTGGAAAAAAGCTCAGCATTATGCATGTAGACAGTGAGCCAGCAGTGAAGCCAAAGTAGGGAATAATGGTGCCTTTAGAGCTTCTTTTCCAAATGCCTGCCATTAGGGTTTTCAGTTCTGAAAGGAGCTTATTGCTTTCAGGCAGGACTGTTTTACCACAAGAAAATTGGAAAAAGGAGGAAGAAAGAAGAGAGGAGGGGGAAGAAAAAAGGAGGTCTGTATTGTACAAAAACAATTGGGACTTAGTGGAAAGTGGAATTGGTTACTAATGATCTGTGGCTAAGAAAGCATTAAACACATTTAAACTCTTGCCTCTGTGATGATAATACTCAGTGGTTGAGAGGAAGGCAACATGAATGTTAGCAAAATAGGAAGGAGCTATAATACTGCCGCAGCATGGTGTGACTGCTGCCCTGCTTTCACCACTCAGCAGGAGCTTGCCTGCCTGATGCCCACTGGGTACCAGTGATGCAGTCCTACGCTAGCTATTAGCAACTGCTTTCCTGGCTGTTCCTTTTGGAAGAGCAAACAAACAAATTTTTGTCTAATAACTTCCCATTCCTCTCAGAGCCCTGCTGACAGTTTATTTGAAAGGGGGTTGTAGGCAGCCTCCTCTGCAGCAGGGAAGAGTAGGCATGACTACTGCAGGAACTGAAACAGCATCCTATGACTGAAGCAGGAAATCTTGTGTCATGCAGGAGGTCAGGCTGCATGATGATTGTAGCAGTTCTTGCTGGCCTTAAAATCTACATCATTCTCTGCTTCAGCAGGGCTGACTTAGAGCCTAGAGGCTGAAACAGGTTGATTTTTTGGTGAAATACTGACGTTTGACTTTTCCTGCTGCCCACTACATGTTACTTTAATTTATGCTATGTGGTTCATAGAAAATGCTTCATGTGGTTCATAGAAACTGCTTCAGTTTCTATTTTGTTTCAAATATTTGTAATGCCAGGTATCTTTGTTGTGGCCACAGCCTCTGTGAGCAGAGAGCACCTGACATACCTCTTTGCACCCCCTGTCTGTGGAACATCCTCTCCCTTACCCTCTAAGTAGACCAGTTGCCTTGCACAGCCCTTCTGAGAACTGGGTCCTGAGAATGCTTCTGCATTATCCTGGTGTCCCTGCACTATTTATTCCTGGAGCCTGTACCAGGACAGTGAGAAGAGCAATCTTTATGTGGTCATTATGTTCCCTGCCTGCAAACGTGTCAGGCAGCAGTGAAGAAGATGAAGGCAAAGGTGTTTTATTTCCCAGTTCTGCGGGCAGGCATGGTTGTACAGGGCTAAGTGCAAAATCTGACTCATGCTGTTGTGTTAGCCACTGCACCCCATCAGGTAAGGCTCATGAATAGGTCCCAGTATCACTTTACAGTTTAAATGGTGATGTGCTGCCAGATAGACATTTTTTTTTGTCGAAACCTCAATCCAGTCCCAAGAACTGAAGACATCTGGAATAACTGTGTTTTTCTATGTGTATGTTCAGGTCTCAGCCCTGGGAAGCAGTGAGGTTGGTTGTATATCATGAGCCAAAAGGGAAAGAATATAGGCTTTAGTTAATCAGGCTCCATTTGGAGCCTCTCATTTTATTGCTTTGCTAGAATGTTTTCTAGTTTGATGACTTAAGTCACAGGCTTGTATATTTGCTCTGCTGCAAAACTGTGATTTCTGAAATCACTCCCTGTTGGCCCTTTATAATTCTCAGCTTCCCTAATAACCTTAATTTTCTGTCCCAATTTTATTCTTCAGTGTTAACACCTGCAGTTTTATTTTTCTTTGTAAGCTGGTAACATTTATGGCGGAGGTCTCTTTAGCAGGGTGGCTACGGTGAACTGACTTGTCTTAAAAAAATCTTGTGCTCATCTGAAGCTCAGGTACTAAGGAAATTTGAAAGAGGTGTAAACCAGTTTTCTATTCAAACAATAGAAAATCATTTTTGTTTTGCTAATATTTTATAGGGAATTCAACAGAAACAGATCTATGGTCATTTCAGTCACACTACAGCTTTTGATCTTGCTTGTTTACCTGAATTGTTAGGAAGAAAAGGAGGAATCCATTATGTACAATTTCTAATGGCATTAATTAATGTAAAAATTATGCAATTTTTAATTATTTGAAGAATATAACTATATGAACCAGTATACACTGAACTGTTTTTCACACATTAGGAAAGTACTGTTGCTGAAAAATCTCTTTTTTTATGCTGTCTCAGTTACATGAGGCCTAGCTATGCTAGTTCTCACCAGAATCACACTGGAAGAGCTGCAAAAGAAAAATTAGTTTTTCTTTAATGGACTTGACATGTTTTTTCTTGCAGCTAAAACTAGTCTCTGTTTATGTAACTCCCTAAGTTTGGGCCTGTAATTCTCATTAGGTGGTCTTGCTCTCGTTTGCTTCTGTGTAAATGTAGTGAAAACTGTCTGATAGGCCTAGGTATCACCTGTTTTATAGTGAGGGTGCATCAGTCAGAAATGGTGCCCAAACTGAATCTTGCATCAGTGTAAACCACGGCATGACTCTGGATCTGCATAAGTGGATGCGAAAGGGCATTTTTCCTCTCCTTTAGAGATCTCAGAGTCTTCAATAAAACTGCTGTCCCATGGTAATGTTTAACTTCTCTTTTAGCTCTGATCCAGGGAGTCAGTTATCTCCTGTAGGTAGGGATTGTATCTGAAGTGGGTTCCCTGTTTGAGCTGTTTTGGGCCATAACCTGTAAAGGAAGAGATTTCTCACATCAGCTTCCATAACAAGATGATAGAAGAAAATGTAATGCAGAGAATAATGCAAAAAATAATGCAAAATCAAGACATACAAAAGTAGTCTCTGGACAGGATGAAAGCAGAAGGTTTTCTCCAAGCATGCATTCTGGTAACATCTACCTTAAGCCATGTATAAATAGTCTTACCACACATACTTCACGTTTGTAGCTCAGTCACAGAGTTGTGTGCATTGTGGCAATACAAAAATTCATAGCTTGTCTTGTTAACATTCCTTCTGCTCTTTGCCATGCCTGGTCTAAAATGAGACAACTTGCTGAAGACCAACGTTCTTATGATGACTTTGAATTCATGCAGAGAGGGAACTCGAAGTTATGAATTGGTCTAGTGCTTTGCTCAAGTGAAGTTCCCTATTACAAACTGACCCTTAAGTCTGCAATCAACACATGCATGAAATAATTTTTTGTACCAATAGCTTCAAGAAGTCCAATTTGGGGCCTGTAGACCTGAAGAGGCATATACAGAACAACATGAAGTCCTTGCTCCAGAAAAAGGACACTTTGGATATTGAACAAGATACAGATACTTGTTCTGTGAGAGCCATCTCTGCTGTAAGTCTACCTCTTATAAGCTTCATTTAACTCTTTTTGCTTCTTGCAGTGGATAGACCGCAGTAATTTCCTGTCCAATCATTAAACATTATTCATGAGTGTTCAGAATCTATAAACCATTCTATAATTTATCATAGCTCCTCTGAACTTTTTCAACCTCAAATGTGTCCTTTTTTGAGATGAAGGAACCCTAACAGGAAAAAAAATCAAGCTGAACAGAACCCTAATAATGATTTTGGTTTTATTTGTTTTCTTTTTATTCCTGGCATTTGTTTTTTTCCCGAATACTGCTGAGTACTGAGTTGATGCTTCGGTGGAGCTGCCTATTGTACCTACAAGCACCCACTAGGAAATGGTAATTGTCAGTTTAGAGTCTGCCATTTTATTTCATTGTGAAGACTCTTTGTTCTGTTGCAAGAACAGACCTTCTGTTTCATGTCTTTTGGACAATTATCTGTTCCCACCGGGTCATTCTCTCCTACCCATGGCTGCTAAGTTTCTTTAGAAATCATTTATGGGACACTTTGTCAAAAGCATTTTAAAAGTCCACTTGTGTTTTGCTTGATTGGCTCACCTGACCTATATGCTTGTTAACTTCAAAAAACTAACGGATTTTACAAGGCAGAATTGCCTACTACAGAACTGACATTGGCTCTTCCACATAGACTGCATTTAGACTGTCTGTCCTTTTTTGTAGCTTTTACAATTTTACGCACCAGAGTTGCTAGCTTGCAGGCCTATAGCTCTCTGGATCCTCACTGGCATCACATTTGCCAGCCTTCAGTATTCATAGTGCCCAAAAAGTTAATGTGGGATGTCACATATTAGTGAGTAGTTAACATGGGAGGCCTTCTGAGTGATTCAGCTATTGCTTCCTCGGGTTTTCTCAGTACTCTTGGCCAAACACCATCCAACGCAGATGAGTTGTTAGCACTTGTGCTAATGTTACAGTAGTCTCTCCACAGTCACTTTTATTTCAGATGGATCCTCTGCAGCATTGCCTTCCAGAAAGGCTTCTAATGAGGAGATATCCTGTTTCTTCTACAGTGAGCAGTGATGCAAGTATTCATTCTGCTTCTCTGCAACAGCCTTGCCCTCTATGAGTATTCAACCTGGCTGTCAGTGGGTTCCACAGACTGCCTGGCAGGCTTTTAGCTCTGTTGTGCTGGAAAAGGAATTTAGTATTACTTTTGATTGCTCCAGCCAACTGTTCCTCAAACTCTTTTTTTTTTGGCCTGCCTAATTATATTTTTTGCATTTAATCTGCCAGAGTTTATGATCCTTTTTATTTTCTTCATTTGGATACAGCTTCTGCTTTTCGAATGATGCCTTCTCAATTCTAATAAACTCTCTTACTTCCCAAATCTTTAGTTCACTGCTCCACCATACCTGCTTCTTTTTATTGTTTCTCAACTTTTCCTAACAGATAGTATGCACTGAAGCTCTGCTTTCAGTAGGATGTTTTTTGGTAGTCCCTGTGCTGTCAAGCAGAGGAGAGGAGATGATGAATGAGGAAGCAGTACTTAGAATGGTTTCAAAAGGTGATCAAGCAATGTCATAATTGCAGGGTGTGGTACAAGAAGATAATACAACTTCTCCATAGTAATTCCTTTATGCAAAGAAAGCTTCCTCTATACTAACTGGGTCAGCATCCTGAATGCATTTGTAAAACTGAGCCCCTATCTGGACCACTTCATATGTTAAAGACTGATTCAAACCTTATAAAGTGTTAACCTGAATAATGCATGATAGAAATTAAGTATTAAAAGTTGTGAGTAGGGCTGATAGCCATGAAAATATGCAATGCTATGAGATTAGTTGTGCCATACTGCCTAGAAGATCCTCCAGGAAAAGAAAAATTAGCAGATAAAACTTAGGTCAAAGATGGTAGCAGAAGGCTAATCCTTCAATTAATTAAATCATTGCAGATGAACCTTCTTTATGCAAAGGGTGCGGGGAATTTTGCATTACTGTTTTGCACATGTGGGCTTTATTTAGTGAGGAAATGTAATCATCAGTCCAGGCACTGCTTTTCTCCTTCCCTCCCAGCCCCTAGCTTAGGAATGAATGTGTGAAGAATTGGATATGTATGGTAGTATCTATATTCTTTTCCTCTGATTTATTTGGCCCCATACTCACTGAATACATCCGGCATTTGTTTAAGTGTGGATTTACCTGTCTGGGTAACTGTGGACTGGAGGAGTGTTGAATTTGATATAATATGAATCTCTCAATAAATAAAAAATCTCCTACTAAATCTCCCTTTATAAAGGCTGAGAAGAGAGATCCATAGCATTCCACCTGTGTATGAATCGATTTCAATTAGCCTTTAGGATTTTTCAGGCTGCGTTAGCTGTAAGATAGCATAGCCCAGCAGCAAAACTGCCCTCATGTCCCTTATTGACAGGTTTCTTATGAAACATGGAATATTTAGATTGAAGAGATTCATCCCAGTACTTCAGACACCCAGCGCTGTTATCTTCACTTCAAGCCTAATATAATAACATCCAGAAGCACACCAGCTTTGCCATCCTTTGCAAAAGCACACAAACATCTCTGAGTAAGCATTTTCTGATAACTAATTAGCTCTTTAAAGGGGCAGGGGAGGAAGACATTTTCTGGTTATGTTTTTTAAGAGCAATTTCTGTGTTTAGGAAAATGGGCCAACTTTCCCATTTCAGAGTCCTCTGATTAAGATATGGGCAAGGTGAGAGGTTGGAGACCTTGTTGTTAATGAGAGAGGCAGCCTCTGATTTTTACACTAATTGAGGCATTTACATTTTTCAGCAGAACTAAAATGCAAAACTAACACATTCCTTGGAGATTTATAACCCCACGATGGATTCTCCTATCCTCTCTCCCTTAATTATCCCAAATTATCTGAAATCTCATGAAGATGAAAGAAATTAATATTAATATTCCATTTAGAATATACTCTAAAATGCAGTAGAAAATGGAGGCAATAATAATGATAAAGCAGGTAGTTGAGATGATTTGGAATATATAATCTTTCTTTTCTTCATTGCAACTTCCTTAAACCTAGAGTAAGCCAGGAAAACTCTGTCTTGCGTTCATTTATCAAAGCAATTTTTGTGCTGCACTGACTTCCAGTGTATAAGTAAAAGCTTGCTAAAATGTTTCTCTGTCTGTTAAATGTGATATTTTGGCTTTGTGCCTTGATTAGAAAAAAAAAATAAAAAGGGATAAAGAAAATTGGATAACTTTTTCTGAACAGTGTACATGGCGGCAAATAGGTAAGGCTCATCACCAGAAAGTAGACAGGAAAAACAGAAGAAAAATGCAGCTATAAACTGGACATGAAATAGAGCAGTAATTATAGTTTACGCTGAAAGAAAGGAGGGAACAGTTATCCAAAGAGCAAACAGTGGGGTCAAATTTATCAGAAGTGGCAAATGTTGAATCTGTGTATATGGTCAGAGAGGAGGGTCTGCTTGCATGGAAGAGACAGAGGGGTGCTACAGCGAAGGGTGGGAGGGGAAAAGGAAGAATGTCTCTTCATTTGGATGATGAGACCAAAGTACCTGACAAATCTCCAGTTAGCCACTGACTAACTACTGGTAGTGAGTTACAGCTTTGTAATTGGCCTTTACTTCATGGCTTCCCTGGCTTTACTGAGGGCTCCCAGCTGCTGCCCCAGATTCCTTGCTCTCAGCTCTAGAGCACTGGCTTTGAGTTCTCAGTGTCCTGGAAGTTGCTAATGAGTGGAAGGAGAGGCCTAGTTCCAGTTTAGAAGTGTCCCTAAGATAAAAAATAGCCTCGAGAACCATCCTCAGTGGTGGGATACCATTCACACTGGACATAAATGTAAACTCAAGTTGAGCTTTAAAACTGAAGGCAGATTATAAATCTAAGTCCCATAACCATTTCCTCACCTTGTTCTGTGTAAATCTGTTTAGGGTTTACACTCATTGAGGGAAGCCAGAGACTTTCCACCTCACCACCTGTGAGCATCTTGGTTTACAACTGCCTAGTGTTACGCTGTTGGCTGTACTTAGAACTATGTTATCCCATGAAAGTAATGTTTGATTAATCAAACAATATTTTTTGCCAAACCCATAAGTTTTTAAAGACAGAAGGAATATAGACTAACCACGTACTCTCCTACATTTATAAACACTTTGTTTCTCACTATCTTAGTACAAAGCTGGCATGTTGCTGTAAGGGTGGAAGGCATCATGCAAAGTGAAGCCTATCTGCAAAGCTGTTGCATACGGCATCACATATTGGGCTTGAGGATGGATTCCGGGAGAAAAAGCTGTCAGATTAAAAAAACCTCAACAACCCACAACAGAGAATGATGCTAAAAATAGTGAGCAGACTTGAGATCAGCTGTGAACCAGAAAAGCCACTTTGCTGTTGCATTTTAGCTTGAAAATAGCCTTTCCTGTTTTTGCAACACTTTGTCTGCTCTGTTTGCTCAGCTTTCAGGGGCTGAAGAAATGTTTGTAAGGAGTACTCAGATATGGAGCTAACTCTAGATATAGCAGCTGGTTCCATATATCTATCTATATATTGATAAAGAAATATATAGAGAGAAGCTGTTCATGGTCAACATCTGGTACAGCTGGGTGTCTATGTTACATATACTTACTGTTGCAGGTCGCCCTACCTCATCACCATCTCAAGGTAATAATATACAGAAAATAAATGGAGAATGACATAGACTTGTACTGCAGCACCACGTGTTGTGATGTGGCAGGTGCCATGGAGCTAGACCCTGGATTGTGTGTGTCAGAATCCATAGCGCATGTGCAGAATTACAACTTGGGAAGTGCTGCACAGGACTGCACATTGCTGGCACAACCGCATTCCTGCACATGGCAGCTACGGGTTATCCTATGCTGTGTTAGTATGGTTTTAGTGTACTAGGGGATGTTGTGGGTTGGGTATTTTGGTTTCATTTGCAGTCTGGAGCATCTGTGAAAGGAGATTATGTTTCTCATCCTTCTCCAACATGCCAAATATTTGGCGAGGAACACCAGGTCCTAATGCAGTGTTTTGTTATTCTGTTTAATGTAGGGGCATGCAGTCTCAGGCAAAGCAATTTTTGTGATCTTGCCTCTTTGGCTATATTTAAAAGTGAGAAGGAAAATGAAACTAAAACCCACTCCTAAAGATGTCAGTAGTAGCTACAGTTTTTTGGTGTGAATGTATGTCTTGAATAGTTACTAGTGAATATGTGACCTTTAAACATAATGGAATGAGGAAATTAGATTTTATTTCATTTAGCCTGATGTAACAATTTCAATGTTATGCATTGCAAGAACATTTGCAATCCACCACTGAGAGACAGTAATGTGACGGATACAGCAGTGGACTAGGATTTTATTCTAGGCATAGCTGTAGATGTTCTGCAACAATTTATCCAAGAAAATTAACTGGCCTCCTTAGCCAGGGCTTTTTTATCTGTGAAATGAGAATGACAATCCCACAGCACCAGTCTGTGACAGATACATGATTAGTACTTGTATTTACTAAAAAGTTTTAGATTAGTTTTTTTCACTTGTCCAGTCATTTCATAAAACAGCTCACAAGAAAACCCAACTAAAGTAATGAAAACTGTTACATTACATGTCTAATGTGAATTGGCTGACACATGCTAGACTGTTGAGTGTCCCAGGATGAGAAATTAAAATAATTTGTTTAAATTATTGAACAACTGATTGCTGAAAGTGTCATATGACCAAACACCTCTTACTGGCTTCATAATCACTGAAAATTTCTGCACTAGTAATAAAATATGATGCATTTCAGGTAGATTCCTTGTTAATTTTGTTCATTAAGTAAGAGATACGAGGCTAAAATGAGACAATTTTATTATTAGAACTACAATTTAATTTCCAAATATCTTTTGCTTTGTTCTGTGGCAAACATTTTATGGATTGCTTTCTTGTTCACAATTTAATGACCAGCAAACTGCTTTGCAAACTGCCACCAAAGAAAATAACACATATGAGAGGACAAGGAAAGAAATAAAACAGGACATGCTATAAACTGAGCAAAATAAATGCAAGGTATCTATGCATGCCTTTTGTTACGTATATTTTTCTGTATTGCTTTGGGTGAAAAGAGATGTTCTACGTTTCTTCATGTGATTTAGAATACGACACTGCTTTCCAGAGGCAGTGTTACCTTTTCTTATTGCAGAAAACCAAAGTCTGTCTTTTTCTGTTCTTGTTTTCACTATCTTACAGCTATCTCCTGTGCATCGCATATCAAACCTGCAGTGGTGCTCATCTGAAAGGCAAGTGCCACATGCATGTGCATGATGGTCTGATTGTGAAAGGCTTGCCTTCCTTTCCCTTTCTTGACATCCCAAAGGCCATATTTGTCATATAGTCACTTTGTTATTAATGTGTAATTAAATGTAAAGCACTTTGGGAGGTTCAGCTGTATAAAGTATTGCTATTGAAATGCAAGTTGTTTTTCTGCAGTAAAATACAAAAGGAAAAAACCAAATGAACAGCAACAAGAAAGAAATGAAAAGGTTTCTAGGGATAAAAATGTGAATATGGTTAGATAAATAAAACATTAGAAAGAAAGAAAAATACTTCCAAAAACAAATCGATAAAATAATAAAAAAAAAAAAATTATTTGAGAAAGTTGACAGGCTTGTGGAATTTTCTAGCTTACAAGCTATTTACAGAGAGAAAATATGATGAATCAAGACACAATCATCAAAGTAAAAAACTTAGGTACTAAGATTTTAACTTGTAAAGAGTACAGTTTTTTTCCTCTGTGACATAAATTTGCACAGGCAGTAGGAGCTTCCAATTACAGAGTTTTTTACCTCTATTTTGCATCCTTGGAGATAATGTTTGTCCTTTTGTGAACTATGTGTGAGATTCTGTCCTCCCCAGTTTATGACTCCTACATGACATATTAGGAGCTGGAATTATTTATAAAACTAGAAAAAAAAATAAGGCTTAACAAGCTCATTGGTGGATTGTTCTATTTATTCACTGCAAAATGACATTTGTGCCATGAACAAACAGTGGCAGGATTTACCCTGAGTCGTGGTTCAGTCATGGACTAGACCCCAGGTAAGCAACCTTTCAAGTAAATGTCCATGTAGTTGTAGAAGTATAGGCATAATAATGTATTTTTGCTTTCCATTGGTTCTGGGTACCAAAGAAGATGCAGCTGCATGGAGGTCTTCTCTTCCAGGGAAGCACCCTAACCCTCACACTGCTAACTAGACAGTCAAAGAACCACCACATCCTACACCTCTGCTGTTTCTGGAAAGGGACCCTCTGTCTAAAACCAGGCACATTCACCTGCTTCTTCTTTCATCTAGGTTGTTTAGGAGGTTACTGCTTCACCTCCTCAGTGGATGTTACCATCCCTGCATAATCTTCTGAAGGAGCTTTTGTGTCGGGGATGTGGGGGACAGCTCTTGAAACAGGGCAGAGGCACACATTGTCCTCTGACTCCAGCTGTGCTGAGTGCCTCTTTTTGTTTTTTATTGAAAGTGTCAGGAAAAAAAGTGAAATGTTAACCAAAACAGTTGTGGTTAGCTATTTTGGCATTAAATACAGTGAGGCGCAGCCTGTACTATGCATGTATCTCCCAGATAACTTAATAACCAAAACAGTTACTTATCAATAAATGTTCTCTATTAGACTCTAGCATTGTTTTACCCTTCAATTATGACTTATCATCAAAATTCATGTTCTGAGGGTCCTGGGTTACTTTAGCTTTGGTAGCTATTTCGTACTGGACCATATTAACTCTTCTTATATCCCAGTGGGTCCATGCTGAATTGAAACTAATGGGTTGATGGTGGCTGTCATTATCAAATGTCCATGCTTTTCAGTTTTGGACTGTTATGTGTTGGAGGCCAAACAATTGCAGAAGTGGGAGTTGCCTTTCAATTTTCTAGTTATCCTTGGCACTTTTAGTTATTTATGATAAAATATCACAAGTGTGTCAATTCATCTGATCTTAGAAGTATGATTTCATGAAAACTATATCTTCCCCCTGGTTTACAGAATACATAGCAAAAAAAGTTTCCATGCCAGGAGGACTTCATAATAAGAAGTTGGACTACCCTTTCATGTTTGCTTAAACTTGCCCAGTTTGGCTAAAATGATTCTCCTGGAATTTAGTAGTTAGCTGTGCAATCTAACTTTATTACTAGTTATATGAAATTGTCTCTGTTAGGGCTGGCAAATTCTGAATGTTGGCTTTGTGTTTCCCATTCGTTTGGGGAAATAATCTAGTGTATTTGTTTTCCTGAAACACATAACAATAATCTATGAAGAAAACATGTCTTGCTGGTAGCTTTGCTTCTGCCCTGGACTGAAATGCAGTACGAAGGTGGGAAAATGCCTCAGCTAAGCTGAAATTTGAGAGAAAAAAAGAAGAGCACTTTCACCACTGAAACCTCGATCCATGAAAGGTAGTTTTTACAGTAGCTTTATTGTTCATGCATTTCTAATAACATTCTCGTTTCATCTTATTGTGAGTAAGGGGAGAAGATATACTGCCATGAATGCTAGTGCATAGTCTAAGCTCCAGCTTTCATTGTTACTTCCAGAATCACAATGGATTTTCATTGGCCTGAATTGCTAACATTCTTAGAGGAATGATAAGACTAAAATGGCTCTACCTGTCATTCACTGATGTGTGAATCGACAATCAAATGATTGATTAATTTTTCTGTGCTTCAATAGCCTCTTTCAAGCTAAGCATCTGGAGTTAGTGTATAAAATGCGGCAGTTCCAGCTAGGTTTTCTAGGGGATAGATAAAGTAAATTAGGCAATTAGACCTAATCTCAGATTTAAAAATTGAAAATCCATCAGTATCCCTCTCTTGCAAAGAAAATGCATTTCAAAATCTGAATGGAAAAAGTAACCTTACAAAAGAAAACTGTAGTCCCAACAGCTTTCCTGTGAATAGCATACATGAATTTCTAATACATTTTTCTTCTGTTCATTTTTCCAAAAATACTTTGGACCCTAGAAGCTTTAAGGAGTTTTGAAAGAAGAGCAATAGGAAGAGCTAAATATTTTATTAGCGGTTTATGAAAACATGTTTTTGCTTTATTTCTTTAACAGAAAAAAATCATGTCAGCAGCATGATGAGGATTAATTTATGAAAATGTATTGCATGGCAGTTTCTTAGCAATGGTTTTATAAACTGGTTTTTTTTTCAAAATTTTATGTCAAGATGGATTACAAGAAGACTAGAAAATTATTGTAGTCAGATCAAACAGAATATGCAATCCACGAGTTTTCCTGTAACATCTGCTGCATCCTGACTGAGATCACCAAGTTTTCATCTACTTTCTTCTCTAACAGGAATGATGTATTACTTTTGTTCACCTCCTTGGTTTAAAGCAGATGAGCCTCTGCAGAGTTCAATGTAGGAAAAATGCTTCTTGATTCAAGTTAAGCTTCATCCAAAATCTATTTTTCAGTCTATTTAGTCCTTTTTGCAACTGTTGGTGAACCTGCGCACTTCATGGTGTGCAGGTAATGATTCACTTTTAAACATTTCTGAGACCAGAGTTTATGTTCTACATGATCTGTCAAAACTAAGAAACAATAAAATGCTGCAGAAGGAAAAACAAACAAACAAACCCCAAACAAATAGAAAAAAACAAAACCCACCCAACAAAACCCAAACAGACAAGCAAACCAATCAAAAAATCCAAGCCAAAACCCAAACCAAAGATAAAGGAGAAAAGTGAGACAGAACCCATCAAAATAGAAAAGTTGAGGCAGACAAAGACTGGGTAACCATGTTGACAAGCTGACTGGAAGCTGCTGTACTTTATGCAGGGAGGGCTTCATCCAAGTTTCACTGGTGGCATAGAAAAGCTTATAAGGACTTTGATGCAAGCCTAATTCAGCCAATTTATTGAATGATTTCTTCATATTTGTGACACCAGTCTTGTTGCTGAGCAGGAATCAGGAAGAAGGGGACTAGGGGGAGGCCAAAGGAAAGTTGACCACACAAATGTAATGTTGGAGGCATTAGACTGCATAGGGCTGTTCAGCCTTCACAAAGAGCCAAACTTATTTCCATGGAAACCAGTGTTCAAAGATGAATAAGTAGCCTGGCTCTCAGCAGTTCCCTTTCCTTTTTCTCTTTTCTTCTCTCTTGGGATGTTTTGTTGTTGTTTTTGGTAAAGGGAAAGAAAGAGGCTCTTCACCTCCAAGCAGCTTGAGAAAAGACTGGCAACATTCATTCCACTAATAGGCTGGCAATTAATGCAAAGAGGAATGTCCTGGGTTTCTCAAAGAGAAGTATTTTTTCACAGGAGCTAGTCAAGATGTTGATGAGGTTTTGTTTCTCTCTTTTTTTGTTGTTGTTGTTTTGTTTAAATACACTTTCTGGAAAAAGGGGTTGCTAAACTGGTGTTGTAAGTCTGCCCTCACGTGTTGGATTTGAACTCTTCAGGAAAGAAAGCGTAAGTGAGCTCAATGGAATCCACCAGATGTATTGTGGCACCACCCAAGTGCAGATCCTCAGATCTGCTAGATTTTTCGATTTTTAATTTTAGGTGCTGATATACACGTAGCAATGGAATACACAGAGGTACGCACTATCCATTTGATGTAGCAGATATGGGTCATTATCATTCCTGTGCTAAGTAGATAATGAATTCAAAGGGAAAGTTACAAAGGTGTTGCTGATGCTATCAGTGTTATAATGTGTTGCAACTATTGACTGACATAAAAAGAGACAGCCAAAAGTAAGCTGAAAAACAGAATTACCAACTATCTTTCAGTAAGTAAGGAAGATATTCTCAGTAGTCTGAAAGAAATCCTTTGCATTTGGCTTCTTGTTAAGAGAGTTTCTGAGAATAGGAAATATATCAGGCAATAACATCATATAAGAACTTTCCAGTGTGAGTCAGCATGTAACTGTGCCTAGATGGGACACAAGTGTTTCTTCAGACTTTGAAACTAATGAAGCCAGGTCTTCTGCAGGCTTCCATCTGTTGCTAACTGACTTTGGTGCCTCTGAAAGCATCAGTGCCTGTTGAACTTTTGATGCAACAAGCATCTATAGAAGATCTCTTCTGTCCAAAGGAAGAAGGCCTCTCCATGTGAATCCTCTGATACCTAAATGATGATTTCATGCTGGAGCCTTTCCTTTAGCAGAGAATAAATTTTGGTTGTTCTCCCTTTTCCCTCTCCAAACATTTGTTTTTACAAAACTTATAGGAATCTAACTGTCTTTGAGAGCTCTGTCACTCTATTCCACTTGGCTGACATAAGTCAGTAGGCTCAAAATTATTAGGGAAACCAGCCAGACAAAATGATTGCCTAAGCCTCATTTCCTCAGGAAACTAGGCTAAAAAGTTAATATTAGCAATAACTCCTGAATTGAAGCTACCACTGGAGGAATGCAGTGTGGCACCAAAGCTGTGTACGCCGAAGTGCAGTCTGATGCATTGCTCCCATTGTGCTTTTGCTGTAAACTTTCTCTTGGACCCAGTTAGCAAACAAATCTTACTTCCACTGCTCTGTGGATGAATGGCCATAGCAGTGTTTTCACCAGAGGGGATTCAGAACCTCTTCACTCCTTGGCTTAACCACTAGGTATGTGGATGTGGACCCCTGCTCACTAGAAAGTGAAGACCACACATCTAGTTAATCCAGACATTCCCTGGCCTTCTGAACATTTTGGCTCTGCACTCAAATCAGCAGTTTGCAATGGACTTCATCTCCTGTTACTAAGTAATTAATTTCTGTGGCTTTTTTCTTTTTTTTTTTTAATTAATCTTTTGAAAGGAAGAATCACATTTCACAGCAGGCTCTTACTTCTTTGCCACATATCCCCAGTGATAGCCACCTCGCTTAGATTCATTCAACTCTCAGTGTGTTCTAATATGAAGTTCTTTATATACTAAGAAAGGTATATGGCCGAAGCTGCTTGTGGTGAGATATTTACTGTGTGAATATGAAGCAGGGCAATGGCATTGTAACTGCTTTCCAGCATGGGCTTATCTTCAGTATTCCTTTTTATCCTGAGGCAATGACCTTTCTATTATCAGCCTCTCTGAAAGGCAGCAGTACAACTATGTCTTGTCTGTACCATCTTGTTTATGGTTTATATGTGGCTGGAAGTTCTGCCAGAAACTTAATGTCATTTTACTGCCTGGTTTTACATTCTGGCTGTGATATACTAATTATCAGGGTGTGACAGAGCACTTATTTCCTATCATAAACCAGGGCTGTTATTCAGGAATGAAATTTTGTGCAAGTCATGAAAGGATGTAACAATATGAAATATTCTCTGAGGGCCATATTGAGATCCTGTTGACATTGCTGGGAATGTTATTTTTGTCTTCCCTGTGAGAGCCACATAATGAAAGACAATGGTATCATAATGCCTGCTTTTATTATTTTTACTTTTTTTTAAAGAAATATTTCCCCACAGTACTGTGAGCACTGGACAGTTGTACACCTCAGCTGACTACTTGGTGCAGCACTAACACAGGGTACTTAGTATGCTAGAGAGCCAGAGTCTTTGTAGATGTAAATCAGTGTAGTTCCTTTCACATCGGGGCAGTGTGCTGTTTTATATTACAGGGAAATCTTGCTCTCAGCTTCAAGCTGCCATTTCCTTCCCCTTTTAGAATGGAAAAAGCAAAGAGACTACATTTTTAATCCATTCCCAGGGAGGATGGGAGGAAAGAAATAAAACAATTTACAGACTCTGTAGTAGCCTTCTAGTTCCCTACTAGTAGCACACAGTTAATGCAGAGGACTTAATGGGAACACTCTCGCACTCAGCCGCAGTAGCCTATGGCAAAAGAGATAATGAAGTATTTCTGCTTATACCATCACAAGCCCTCACTTGAACAGCACAAGTACAGACCAGCTGCAAACCAAGAGCAAGGGTGAACAGAATGTAGCCTTCAGCCTAGCCAGGGCTGCTCAACACAGCTCTTGGAAATTCTGGGTTTTGTCAGACCCTTATGCATTGTGTTAGAGCTTTGCACTGCTGTCGGTATCGGTGTTTTGTATGTTCATAGGCTGATGGCTATTTCTTCCTCCTCTGTGGAACAGATGATAAAATTAAAGGACAAGTACGAAAATTGGTCTTTTAGCCAAATTCCACCAGATTAGACAGCCTACAGTGCTCAGAACATGTGAGATATTCTATTGCAGACATTTATGATTGTGAGAGCTGAATTCAATCCTGAATTAAAATGAACCTATGATTAAAATGAATCCAGACTGTCCCACCATACTTTTATAGCACTGGAATGCAAATTTTGGTTTACAGTTCCAACTCAGTTCTTTTTCTTACTGATATATATTCTCCCCCTTCCTTTACGCACCTCCTGGAAGAAAAAAAAAAAAGCATTTGCTTCTTTTACTTCTATCTTAAGCATCTCTCTCTGATCTACAGACTGAACCTTGGCAATTTGGTAAGGAAATAGATAGTTCTTCCAATCTACATATCCAATAATTTATTGGCTTCTTGCACCTGTCAGATGCCACATTTCCTGCCTCTGGGAGCATGCCCTCATTCATTAACTCTCCTTCCCCTGTAACTAGAGAGAAAGATAAAGTTACAGATGTCAGTTAAGCCATGACTGTTTCTTTGATCTTTCCTAGTTATGTTTTTATTGGAATGTTTCTTCCTAATGTTTTTCCTGTGTACCCTTACTTTTAAATAGAGCAGCATTTGTTTTGTTTTCAATAGGGCTGGAGCCCCAGTTCTGCTTGCGCACCAGTGAAAAATGGAAGTGATTCCTTGATCTCAGCAGATGATGCTGGGTTAAACCTCATCCACACAAAGTGTTCTGATCTCCCTGTCATATTGTTTAGAAATACGATCCCTGTCTGTGAATAACTCTTGAATGTGTACTTCAAATCCACCCCTTACTTGAGAATGCACTCAAATACTCTCCTGAACTGGGATGATGGAAAATACTTTTTTAACAGGACAATTTCATAGAAATCTCAAACAAACAGATACATTAGAGGAGAACCAGATCCTTACTTATTTTCTGTAGAAGTGATATATTCTTTGTCAGGACTGGATCTCTTTCTAACCAATGCTCTGAAACAGAAGATGGAACTATGAAGAACATGTTACTGGGGAGACCATTTCCTAGTGCTGTTCAAGAAGTTGGCGGCAGTAGCTGCTAGATCTCTCTGCATCACTAGAATGCAAACAGCTGGGCTTACCTCTGTGCCTTCAAGCCCAGACATTCAGACACCTTAGTAGTAATGAAACCTAAAAAGTATATTTTAAAAACTAACACTATTAGCCAAGACAGGCATTTTGTACAGCTTGAACTGGACACCTCACCTGACCACTTTCATCTTTGATTATGATCTTTTCTCCCTCTGGTTCTCCTGTCCTTGCAGTAAGATGCTGCTGCTGCTGTGAAATGGCAGGAGATTGCCTGTGTTTCTAGAATAAATTATTACCTTGATGTTTTCAAAAACACTGAAGACATTTCTGCATACACTTATTTTTTTTAGTTCTTGGTAGTGCTTTCCTTTTCTTGCTATGTGAAAGCATTCAGTTTGGAGCAGAGCCTGGACCATTCTTTTCAGGCTTTCTTTTGGTGCAGCTAGCCATGTCTTTTACTCCCTGCCCTGCTGAAAATGTCTGTATTCTCAGCACAACCCTCCTGGGCTCCTCCAGACTCCATCCCTATTCCTCCCATCCTCTGTTTCCCCTACCAGCCCATGTCCATGCACCAAGGCTGAGGGGAACAGCTATACCCCTCTGCCATGACACCTCTATGTCCACCCGCCTGTCTACCAGAGCCTCCCAAGGTGCATATGCAGATGCGTGAATATATATATATATATATATATATGTATGTATGTATATTTTAACCTACTGTGAAATTAATTTCTACCATCTTTCAGCATGACATGATGGAATTTAGATTTCATCTCTTTGGTTTTGCTGAATTTCCCTATACTTTAACACCTCTATGTCACTAGAGGTGGTGAGGCGACACTAGCTGGAGGTTCTTGGTAGCATATGTTTTCTCATCTCAGCCTATTGAACTATTATCTTTAAAATATTTCTTGTAATATCTCTTTGGAAAAGCATGTTTAAAAAACGTAAGGAGGATCTGTGAGCTTTCTGCTAGGTTTATTCAATTTTCAACCCTCCAAACACTTGAGAATTCAAATTATTCAGCTAGGCTTAATGAGGCTGACTCAGAGTAAAGTTATGTGCATAAAAGTCAAGGGTAGAAGGCCTTGATATTATGCATTTTTAGGTGGTTATGGGACTTTCAATATTAATATTTATTACTGAACAGTTTTAAGGAGAAGTCAGACTGTACCTTTTCATCAACACTCGCTACTTCCTACCTGGCTGAAAAGGAGGTTTTTGGAGGAGTCTGGGACGTGGAAGGTTGTTTGTGAAAGGACTGCAATCTGTCAGTGCAAATCTGAGGGCTCCATTAGCCACACCAGCCTCAGACCTTGCTGACACCTGTAACTGCTAGCTCTGTTTAGGTTCGTACCACTAAACACTAAGCTCTTAATCAACGACTTTCTGTTTGCCTCCATTTTCCAGTTGATAGCATGGGGAAAACCACTTTGGATGTCTAAAATGACCAGCACGAAGCACCACCATGGACTCTACTGTAATCCCTGATGCCAAACACAAAAAAAAGGGTAAGAAAATCTGACTAAAGAGCCTGCCCATTCTCATGTCCCCGCTTGTTTGAGCATTGTATGTTTGGCTTTTTTTAATTCAGTTGCCTTTGACCATTGTTTTTTTGGTCTTGAGAGTACAAGACGGCAAATCTGCTTGTGGCCTTAACGGTTCTGGACAGTGGGACTGAGGGAAGGACTGCTGGCCTCATGCTGGAGACCTGAAGAAGACAATCTGTTGCATGTCTCTGGAGGAGAAATTGTTCAGATAGTCTGGCAAAGATACACATGACCATGGGAATTTTTCAGTGCTTGTCTGAACTAAACCTCTGGAGACTCCTTGCAATTAATCTTACAAGATTCTCTGGGGCTTTATCCTGACCTCATCCTTGCTCCCATTCACACATATAGGATGAATTCCTGTTGGGTCACCCTTAGGAAATGTTCAGAAGAAAACTAATCTTTTTTTTTTTTTTTTTTTTCCTAGGTGTACATTTTGCTGTGCTGAAGCAGATGCTGGACAGAACCAGGTGCAATCCTAGCTATGATACGTGGAGGATTTTGCTGGAGAGCAAAAGTCTTCTGGCTTGCCATGGTTGTGCAACTCTCTTCATTTCATTTACATGGTATGAGAAAGGTCTTAGCATCTCCGCTTTGAGAACAAAGGAACAGGTATCTTTTATTTTCTTAATGATTTTTATTCTGATGTTACGCAGACCTTCAGATGCCTTTCCATGTATTTGTTTTTATAATTTTCAGCTGGTAAAGGAATTTGGTCAGAAAATGCTGACTGCAGGAAATGGAAACTTTTTTTAGAAATACCTCACTTTAATGAAGTAAATATCATGTTAGACTTGCATCACTTCCATGAAATTGAGTATTTGTCCTCAACAGCACGGTTTAGGGTTTTATGCTGTGTTGCAATATTCATACTGCAATTATAAAATATGCATAAACATAGAATTGCTTTTGGATTTTTTTTTTTTTCTCGGTAAAATTATGAGATTATTGACTTTTTATTCCCTTTCTACTTGAAGGAAAATTGAAGAATCTGAGAATTCTCCATAAAATAGAAATTTAAAATTTTAATTAGCTTACTAAAATTACCATCTTCCTTACCTTGCATTACAGGATTTTAGGAAGAAAGTCCCACCTGTTTCTACACAGCATGTTGTGCAAGGCAACTAGGATAGGAGAGGGAGATATGTTTGCTGGTGATCTAAAACACTGGTAGCACCCTCCATTCCAGTTTTACCTATAAAATCCTCTCTGCTGTGAGACAGCTGCTGCCTCTGAAGCCTTCTACATATCTCTTAAAATCCCAAGGATCCTTCTTTTTTTAACCTGTATTGTATCCCTCTTGCCCTTGAGATCCTATATTACAGCTGCTTTCCTCAGAAGGATTTGATAAGAGTATCTCTTTTGGACCATGTCAGTGTTAGAGAATTGCTGTCAAGCATCAAGAGATGCTCTGTCTCTTCCCCTGGGGCTCTAAAGATGCTATTCTAAAATTAAAGTGTTTGGTATAGATAAGGTGCTTAGGGTTATAATGAGGTCAAGAGTTACTGGCAGTTTCCAACTAGATTTTTTTTTTTTTGTAGGTTGATCAGATCTCTTGCTGTGTTATTTTTCATTTTAGACAGATAAATATAGACAGACCAGGTAGAGAAACAGCCAGGAATAGGAAGCTTTTGAAAAATATTTGGAAATTATTCTGATTGCATTGTCTAAATCAAGTTGTCCCATTTGATTATGCTGGCATCCTCTGCAATGCAATGTGACATGGAATATGTGATGTAATGAGATATGCCCGCCAAAACACAATGTGCTTTGTTTTAGTCAGAATGTATTAATCCACTTACTGAATAATTGACCCAAAGAGATTCTGTCAAACAGTATTAAATTATTCACTGGATTTCCAAACCAGCAGACAGTGTCTTTTAAATATTTAAGAATAATGTCAAATAATTTTTCACACCAAAAATATCCTTTTTTTATGTTTATTGAGGTCCTCTCTCTTTTCTCCGCTGTTTAAGGAGGGTAGGTTAATTGAAAACCAGTATGCCCTTCAGAGGTGCTGTGTGAGTGGAAGGGCAGAGGCTCTCCCACCTACCAGCTTCCCCAGAAGGAAAAGGAAATGCTCCCCTGGTTTGGCCATCAGACCTGTCAGATGCCATACCGTTAGAACATTCTCACTGCCTTGCCTATGCATTTCAAAGCCAAACCCAAGCTCTTCACACACATGTACGCATATTTGACTAGGTAGACTGTGCCTTGGCAGTGAGTTCCCCCAGAGAGGGTGCAGCATTGCAGGCATTGTGGTTGAGGCTGTGAAGTGCCCTGCTATTCCCTACCCTTAGACCTTGCAGTACCTCTCTAGGTGTGCATTATGAGATAACAACCTTGACGGATCAATTTTGGTGTGGCAAATAGGTTTCCTTAAAAAAGGGACACCAGGACAGCAGCATTCAAGTTCTACCAATTATAGTGTCTGACACCTTTCCCCTTGAAGGTTGCACGCTGAACGAATGCAGGGTATATTTCTGGCTTGTTTAAAAAGGATGAGGACAGGCATCTGATACCTTACCTTAATTATTTCATTTCCTTCTCCCTATATACATTTCCAAAATCTAATTATAGTCCTTGTGGCCCCTGCTATCAGCCAGTACTCAGAGATTAATATAAAGCCATGAGAAGGACAGCTACCTCCTTTCACACTTTCCACAACAGTGCAAATATATTCCATCAGCCTTTTAATACTAATATTTTGATACATTTTTCATTGTGTTAGCATCGACAGTGAGCAGTATTTACAGTTTATAAGCTCTTCCAGGACCAACTGTTCATATTACTCCTATTAAGTCTGCTCAATTTTCCACCTGAAATACCACATTTGTCTAGTCAGAGTTTGACATCTATTTTCAGAGGGATGATTTGCTTTTAATAATGAATTTTATTTAATTTTTTGTTCTTCTTCCAAAGAAAACACTAAAGCAATCTGTTATGTGTTGTCAATCAACAAAGATGCACTTGGCTGCATTCTCAGGTTTATTATCTAGGTCCTGATAAGGGGACATATTTGAGTGTATGCATCTGTGTGCATTGAGATACAATTGCTTATCTGTTCTTCTGTGGCTTTGTTTAGACTGGAATTTGCTGCAATGTCCCCATGAGTGCAGGAATGCTGTCCAGGGGTGTGCTCTGTGTGCAGTTAGTGGGCAGCAGGCAATCCTCCTCAGTATGTTTGCTATTCCAAGCCACAAGTATTGTCACACCCTGTTTCTTTTTGTGAACAACCAGACTCTTTATATGTCAAAATAAATAAATACAGTAATGATTCTCTTCCAGTTGCTCTTTTAAAGGCATTTAGATCTGTTTTTAGGAGACAGCAAACCCTATGACTCTGCTCAGCCATAGTTCAGCAAGCAAAACCAAAACCCAAACAGAACAAAACTATATAGAAAATTCTTCTTCATCTTCTTCTTAATATTATTATTACTGTTACTTAAGGGGAGGGAGGCAAATTATAACAGCATTGAAAATAAACTCTGTAACTCCTGCAAGGACTAAACTCAAGACTTAACATAGTTCTCTGAGCTTTCAATACTAGAATTGTCATAGACATCCTGCACCTGTAACGAGTGGTGTCCATCAGGGATTGGTGTTGGGACCGGTCTTGCTCAACATCTCTGCCGCTGACATGGACAGTGGGATTGAGTGCACCCTCAGCAAGTTTGCCGATGACACCAAGCTGTGTGGTTCTGTGGATACGCTGGAGGGAAGGAATGTCATCCAGAGGGACCTTGACACGCTTGTGAGGTGGGCTGATGCCAACCTCATGAAGTTTAACCATGACAAGTGCAAGG
>JBCJKH010010628.1:11516-22008 GCA_039877255.1 Loriculus beryllinus | reverse complement strand
ACTGGAATGGGTTGCCCAGGAAAGTTGTGAATGCTCCATCCCTGGTGGTGTTCAAGGCCAATTTGGATATAACCTTGGGTGAGATGGTTTATTGTGAAGTGTCCCTGCCCATGGCATGGGGGTTGGAAATAGATGATCTAAAGGTCCTTTCCAACCCTAACCTAATGATTCTATGATATCATTCAAATTTCATAGGCAGTCTTTGCCTCTCTGGGAGAGTACTGTAAGCACCTATATTCAAATGTATCAGTAATGTTTACTGGAGAAATATTTGTACTTCTTAGAAAAGTCTTGTTCTTTACCATATTAATTATTTTCGTAATTTACTTTTAAGTAAGAAAAAAGCACTATCTAGAAAGTCTTAAAAGTCTGATGCTTGGTTTGCTTCTGTGGACAGCATTACCTCTTCACGTTACCCAGCTGGTTTATTTTAGTTTTTTTTCTATTTTATAGTTTATATGCACAGGATTTGTTTTCTTTCTCTTGTTTCCACCACAAATTAATCTTTGCTTTCCAATCACTTGATTTGTGATTGAGAATTGCTTCAAATTTAACACTGTTAGTGTAATTTGTCCCTTTCTAATACAAAATCAGAAATAAGGAATCAAATGGATTAGCAATTCTCTCTCTTAAAATGGAATAAGGAATATTTAGAAGATTGGCTTGATTTTATTTTGTTCCTTTTCCTTCTCAGCAAAGTGACTCACAGTTTTACCTGATAGAATTCTTTCTTCCATCTACAATATTACTCTTAATGTTTAAGGATTACAGACTAACCCAAACCCTAGCAGAATAAATGAATTAAAAAAATTCTTTTCAGTATCATGTCTTTTGCTGAAAATATTCAAAGGTTTTTTTAGCTGATAAACTGTAGGTTTGCTTAAAGTAGGCACTGCATCAGTATGGAATAGCTCTCTGATGTATTTCTGAATTCTGCAGGATTCTGAAAATACTTCTAGTACACCTTGTCTAAGACTGAACTGTAGTCAGCTCCAGGCAAGGAACAGGTAATAATACTTGTGTGGAATCGGGAGCAGCCCAAAAGTGAAATTAACTCCCAGGTCCAAAGACTTGTGCCAAGTTTCTGGCTATTGTATTGTAATAGTGGGGGTATGCTCTCTTCAGTCATTCATCTATTCTAGCCCTTGAACAGTTCTTCATAAGCTGTTGAAAGCCACTTCTGAAAGATAATCCTGTAGCCTGTATAATTCACAATGAAAGGCTTGCTGCCCTAAGCTGTATATCTTTGTGGTTTTGGATAGCTCTTCTCCCTGACAAAGCCTGTGGAATATGCTCTTTTTGTGGATATTTTTCATTCCCATTGCTGTAGATCAGCAGCACCACTAACTGCGTTACTCACTTGCATTATTTAATTAAAGAAATAAGCACTTCAATCTTTCTATTAGGTAGTTTTCAAATCAGATGCAGAAGTCACGTGTTATGGAAGAGCGTTAACTTTTGACTTCTTAATAGTTTATGTTTTTCAGAGATGCTCTAAAAATTAAAATTCAGAAGCAAGAAAGGATACTTAGTGACTGATTAATTTCTTAATTCTCTTAGAGCGTGATGCATGGATTGCTCATCAATTTTATAGGGTAATGTATCATGCCACTTATAAATATCTCATTATCTTCTCTATGCAAATGTGTATCAGAAATACAACAGTTGAATGCATGCAGGATTTGTATTTCCCTAGGGAAAAGTAAAACTTCAGACTTATTATAGCAAACCTGGGCTCAGTTGGTTGGCATACCAAGCATCACCCGGCTTACTGAGAGCCTCTTCTAGGTTCAGGGTAGCAGTAAATGCATCCTACTCAGCGTGTTAGGCAAGTATTCCACTTGGTCATGGGCAAATCAGTGGTTTTTCATTCTTTATAAGAATTTTTCCCTTTGCTCTCTTTTACTATGTGAGACTTGTAAGGCTTGTTGACACAAACAAGAACCGTGCATATTACTTTGATATTCTTGTTCTTTTCAACTTTTTGCTACTGCTAAGTGTCATCCCACAGATTCAGGACATGTATTAAAACAAACAAACAAACAATCCCAGAGATACAGTGAGTTAGAAGATGTGAGACGTGAGCAAAGGATCCTGGAAAAAAACTTCTTTTGAAGAACCAATAATTTCACAGAGATTTATTGATTATTTTCATAGAATTACCATCTCAGTAATAATCAGAAAATGTCAAGTATTAGGAATTTACAGGAAATGAACAGAAAATAAAACTAAGAACAAGCTCAGTGTTTGTAAGTCTGTAGTTCACCCATATTTTGAACACGATGACATTCTTACCCCCTCATATGACAGAAATAGAAAAGATTCAAGAAAAAGCCATGAGGGCAGCCAAAGGCAGGGAACAGCTTCCATACAGGCCATGACTTGGTGGACTGGCCATGAGTATTGGGTTTACATGGCAAAGTTTTTGTAGCAGCTGCAGGGGTAGCATTTGTGCGAACATGCCCCACATCAAATAGATCCAGTTCCACCTGGCTCCAAGACAGATCTGCCTCTGGCCGAAGTTGACCCAATCAAGGATGGTGGTATAACGTATTATACCACCATTCTGGGATAACGTATTTAAGAAAGTGTAAAAACTACTGTACAATTGCAGCTGGTAAAGACGAGTGAGAAGATGTGACAGAAACAACTTTGCAGACACCAAGGTCAGTGCAGAAGGAGGGGAGGGGGTGCTGCAGGTCCAAGACCAGCACCCCTGCAGCCCATGGTGAGGCAGGCTGTGCTCCTGCAGTCCATGGAGGTCCATGGTGGAGCAAATATTCACCCTCAGTCTGTAGAGGGTGAGTAATGTAGAGCAATGGGATGCCCGAAGAAAGCTGTGGTCGTGTGGGAAGCCCTCACTGGAGTAGGGTCCTGGCTCCTGTGGCTCATGGAGGGAGGAGCCCACACTGGAGCAGGTTTGCTGCAGGATTTGTGACCTCATAGGGGATCATAGTAGAGCAGTCTGTTTCTGAACGGCTGCACCCCGTGGAAGGGACCCCATGCTGGAGTAGGAAAAGAGTGTGAGGAAGGAAGGAAAAGCAGCAGAGACAATGCATGTGACTGCAAGTCCTGTTCCCCATCCCCCTGTGCTTCTCAGGGGGAAGGAGGCAGGGAAGTCTGTAGTGAAGTTGAGCCTGGGAAGAAGGTAAAGGCGGGGGAAAAGCATTTTTAGATTTGTTCTTATTTCTCATTATCTTACTGTGTTTAATTGGCAATAAATTAAATTAATTTCCCCAAGTTGAGCCTGTTTTGCCCGAGATGGTGAGTTGTGAATGGTGTCCGTGTCATTGTCTTGACTCATGAGCTTTTGTTTTCGTTTTTTTATTTTCTACTCCTGTCCTGTTAATGAAAGGGGAATGATAGAGCAGTTTGGTGGGCACTTGGTGTACAGCCACAGTCAGCCCACTACACCATGAAAAACAGAGGACATGACAATGGGCCGCATAAAAGAGTCAGGGATATAGTAACTCGAAAATGACGAATGCCATGGCAAAAAGAGATAGTGTCTGCTGTCTCTTCCAATACAAGAACTAAGGGCATCACATTAATCTATGAGAAGCCCACTACAAAATAAAAGAGACAGTTCTTCATACAATAAGAATCAGAACCAAGGAGCTTGCCAATATGTAGTGCTGTGAATAATAGAAGTTTATATGGTAGCAAGGAAAGAATAGACAATTACTTGGAAGAAGTATCTGTTGGGGATTAGTAAACACAGAAACCACGTCAGGCTCTGGAAATCAGCTGAGTGGAAAACAACTAAAAGTTAAGAAAGATCTCAGAGGAAGTATCTTAAGTGTTCAGGGTAAGGTAGTTCGTGGAGTTTTGAGTAACTTGATCTAGTAAAAGGTGTCCCTGCTCACTACAGAGGGGTTGGAACTAGATGATCTTTGAAGGTCCCTTCCAAACCAAATCATCCTATGAGTTATGATTCTGCGATTTTGTGATTCTGTATGGTTGTCCCTGGTTTTAGTCTCCTCAAGCAGATGGTTGTAGCCATTGACAGAAACAGAATACTAGATCATATGAACTCTTCAAATTAGCCAGGAATACAGAAATATAATAATGTAATTACAGATAGCAAGAGCTAGACAAGATGGAGCTCGCTAAGATGTGAGAGGTATGAAAAAAATCCAATATGCATATTTCAGGGGGAAGAAAGGGGACAAACGTTCCCTCGGGAAAATGCATCAGCTCTGACATCATCTTTGTCCACACTAGCAGACATCTGGGTATGAACGATGAGCAACATAATTACTTTGAAAACACTGTTCTGAAAAGACTTAAACACTGAGGAAAAGGTTCTTTCAACATACAGAGAACAAGAACAAAGTACCACACAAAATAAAATTATCTCTTTCCTAGGTTATTTCTTGCAAATTTTCTTCAAAGATCAGGTGCAGATATAGGTAAATATGCACCAATGAAAGGAGCAAGCAGTTTAGAGGCAGACGTTTCAATACTTGAAAGGAAAGACATTAAAATTGCTTAAAAGACTGTGAGTAACTTGTTTTCAAGCAGATATTTTTTTTGTTATTATTGTACTTTTATTTTATGTTTTTGAGCAATATTATATTTTGGTTTGGCAAAATAGTTCATCTGAATCAAAAAAAACCATCTTCATTGAAATAAAAAAATATATTTTCTTTTTTTTTTTAACCAGTTATAGTCAATCTCCTATTTAATTAATAATCCAAAATTAGTGTCTAAAGGAATGTGCTGTGAGGGAAGTGGAGAACAATTTCTATAACACAGTCTATGATTTCAAGTTTTGACAAATTAGTTATCTTCTTAGTAATGAAGATAAAACAGTACTGAAAATTTAAGGGCACTTGTATCAAACTCTCATTTTTCCTTATCTACAATCATAGAATCATTTAGGTTGGAAAAGACCCTCAAGATCATCAAGTCCAACAATAAACCTATCACTGCAAAGTCCACCACCAAATTGTGTCCCCAGACACCAAATCTTTTAAATACCTTTAAGGATGGTGACTCAACCACTTCCCTGGGCAGCCTCTTTCAATGCTTGATGATCCTTTTGGTGAAGAAATTTTTCCTCACATCCAATCTAAACCTCCCCTGACACAACTTGAGGACATTTCCTTTCATCCTATCTCCTGTAACCTAGGAAAAGAGATCGACACACACCTCACTACAACTTCCTTTCAGGTAGTTGTAGAGAGTGAAGATCTTCTCTAAGTCTCCTAAACAACCCCAGTTCCCTCAGCTTCTGCTCATTGGAGTTGTTTTCCAGGCCCTTCAACATCTTCATTGCTCTCGTTTGGACATGCAAATCTACTTATCATCTAACCAATTTTGAAAAATTCAACTTGCATTTACCATTTTAAACTATTTTGACAGCTTGTAGGGAGAAGTTACTCGCCACTTCTGGTAACTACTAATTTCATCCTTGATTTCTCTTAGAACTGCTTACTGAATGCCAGAGGGCTTTTTCAGTTTATTACCAGTCACTTTCAAGTAACTATAAAATACAATACAGAAGTCAGATGTCTCCTTTACTGAGTCCTCCAAAAATAAGGATTTCAGCATTGGAATCTGTCCAGGTTTTTTATGGTGAACAGTAACACAAAGAATTTTTTTTTTATTCTTTGCAATTTTCCCCTCTCTCAAGTTTCTCTTGTGTACTTTGATTAACAGTTGGCCTTACAGACTTAGCCAGACTTCACACTATTGTTGTGTTTGAAGAAAGATTTTAGTTTTAATTCCTTTTGCCAGTTCCTTTTCAAATCTTCTTTTGGACCCTCCTATTTATGTTTCTACATTTAATCTGCCAGAGTTTGTGATACTTTCTTTTTCCTTAGGTTTGACACAGCTTCACCCTTCTGAGGGCTACCTTCTTGTTTCTAATAACCTCCATTAACTGATGTTCAGTCCTCATGACTTTTCTACTCTTTCCAAAAATGCTTTTAAAAAAATCTGTGGCATGCATTCATCAATGCTGCCCTTAGTTTTCATTTTAAACCAGTTTCCTCACCTTTGTATGACTGTTCCTCTTGAAATGGACCAAAATTGCAGTGTATATTTTTGACTTTTGATGCTCCTGTAGTTTTTCTAGATTCTCATGTGCAGTTTAGAGCCAAGCCATGTGTGATAGCTGGAACAAAGTTGAAGGAGGTGTCCCACTTTGTGGACTACCTTCACAGCTACTTTAAGATGTACTTATCATTGGCCTCATAAAAATGTGATCTCTGTGTCACGTACCAGTGAGAATCTTCATAAGGATAACTGAAGGCTCCTACTACTCTTGTGTTTCCTGACCTTTCTGACACTAAACTCTCATGGCGTAACAATCAGTGCTGCCATCCTATTTGGATGGTCAGAAATGTTTTATGTTCCTATTAAGGCCTTGAATTTTGGTTCCTAAGGAAATTGAGGCACTTGGACAGGTAGGTAGTTTCTTAGCTTTGATTCTTCGATCAGATCGGACTTCTTTGGTCCATTGAGAATGAGTGTAGATCTGACAACACAAGGAACGAAAGGAGCAGCCAAAGAGTTCAGGGAAAGGGCTCTTGCTCCAGGGATTCATTCAGATTTTCTCCATGGTCAGAAGAGCAAGGAGGGGCTCTTCTAAAGAAGAATTAATTCTACTTTCTTTGGAATAAGACTAGCCAGTTTCTTAAACTTGGATTGGCTCCTTCTATTTTTCCAATTACCAAATAGACATTTGAGGTCTTGCTGATGAAAGATTGAAGTGCCTAAAGTGTATCTTCAGATAAATATAAGCCTGTGATACACACTGATTGATTTATCCTCCTTCCTTCCGCTAAAATCAGTCCAATTAAATCTTTTAAATGTTGAGGTCAGAGCTCCTTAGCTTTTAGGGCTCACAAGGGGACGGCAGCAGAAATAGGGTATGTCAGGTTTTATGCTTGGTCCAAGGACCTATTTTTATATTAAACTGTCAATGGGTAAGTTAAATCCTTGGAATAGAGACTAACTGCCAATAGATTAACTTTATTCCTTAACTCTCAGTTTTGGGCCAGTTATGCTTAAGCATGGAAGCACAGTTCCAGGTGCCTGAAGGATTTTGAAGTCCAGATTTTGAGTGTTGAAATGTTTACCCTTTCCAGGAAGAATGGATCACTTCTTTATAAAGAGTGATGGATACACAAGAATGGGGGAAAGAAAAAGGATGAGAGATGTATTTTTATGCCTGATACATATAAAGGCCTAATCCTCCTTAAGTAGCTCAGAAGAGATACGTTATTCATTTAAGAGGTATGAACCAGTTATATTGATTCAGCAATTGAAATAATGGTTTTTGGCTAAAATCTAATGTTTAATTATTAAAGTTAGTAATCTGAGACAGCAAGCTTTATGTGCTGTTCCATTTGTAAAGGTATAGACAAATCAACTTTGGTTTGAAGGTAAGGAAAGCTATGGCAGCCAATGACAGCTGGTGAACTGCCTATAAGTACATAGAATATGGTTACAGCAGCTACTATGATTTATCAAAAATTAAAATTTAGACATTAAAAGACAAAAATATAAAATCTTGACGAATGCTTCAAATAATTAATGTCTTTAAAAGTTTTGGTAAATTTCAGCTTTAATAAACATTTGAAGGAGTTGCAGTATTACTGCCTGAATTCTTTTATGCTAGGCTAGAAGCAGCTCCTTGTAGGCTTCCTAAGCACAAAGTATGCTGCTCTGTTCTGGATCTTTTTATGACCATACTCAGAGAAAATATTTAAGAGGTGGCAATTTGAAGATTTGAAGTCAGTATTCAGGGTATATGACCCTGTGGACTACATTTCAGAAACAACATTATAGGGATTGGACTACATTTCAGAAACAACATTATAGGGATTTTAATTATTACCTTATATAGTAGAAGGTTCTATAGTACTTTTACTTAGCAAAATTTCAACCTTCCACTGATATGTGTGTTCCTGTTTAATAACCCAGTGAAGCTGCTTAAGCTGACAACTTCCACAACAGCCAGAATTATTCCTTGTATGCAATTTCATATATGTAAGCATTTATATTCCTTTGATCCATTTCATATCATGAAGATCTTCCTGCTGTAGTGTCTGAGCAGCTTTCTGAAGTGCAGAAAGAAATGTAACTATCACCCATCGTATCTATTCTTGTATCCATTCCCTATGGGAAAAATGAAAATAGTGGAAACATTTTGAGTTTATGAACTACATCAAAGCTAAAACCAACTTTTTCATTTAGATGTCCTTTAGTTATTCAAGAAACACATTCCAAACATTTAGCCCTGACAAAATGATGTCTCTAGTTCAGGTGAGCTTCACCCTCACTATGGAATATTTCAGCATGTCAGAGAAACAGTGCTGTTAGTGACATTGCTAATGTTGGCCTTTTGGTTAACCTTGGTTGAAACAATGACATACCTGAAGATAATAACTGGGATCCTGGGTAAGAATAAATACTGTACAGAGAGACTGTTTAGAAAGCAGAGGACAGATCTGCTACCCAAACAGCAGACAATGTCCAAAAATTATGCTGTGTTACCTTGCTCAGCTCTGAATACTTCATGAGATACTATGATTACTGCCCATTGGCAGGAAATGTAGGACTTCATATCAGGGTAGTAAAGCAATCCAACTGACAGACTGATGTCACTAGTTGTGAATGCCTCTAGCAAAAAGATTATTTCAGGCTGACTTTTAGGTCTATTCTGATAAAATACCAGCTCTAATGCCATGCTCAGGGTAAATAGAAGTACTGAGGAGCTGAGAAACAAGATCTGGCTTTTTTCAGCTAAAAGAGAGGGGTTTTTTTGTTTGTTTGGGCTTTTTTTTCATTGTATTGGAATCTCACAGCATTCTAGCCATTAAAGCTAACATAAAAATTAGTCTGACACCATCCTCCAGTTCATCCAAATAAATAAATAAATAAATAAATAAATAAATACATGTAATCCCTCCATATATCCAAACAGTAATATCTCCATGCCAAATTTTGCTCCTAAGATGTGCACCTATTATTTTTAACTCTGTGGGAGTTTCTTTTCTATACCCATGGCTGGAATTTGGCCCCTCATAGTGACTGTGTCATCACTCTTTGTAATCTAGGTCAAGAGAAGAAATTAAATGATGACATTGTGCTGCTTGCTGTGGCATCCCCTGGGAGTTTGTGTGGTCCCTACTGATTGCCTTGAATCATTAATCAAAGGGTAACTGCACTGCACAGCCCACAATTTGTTCTCAGCAGGCACATGCATTGATGATGCTGCACCAAGAAAAAAAGACTTAATTGCATTGACAGTACCGTTTTTTCACAGTTTAGAGTGTTTATCAAAATTGTGCTTGTAGCATCTAAAAATACTGTAATTAATGCAGCTTTTGGCCTCTTTGCACACTGTTTTCTTTTTGGTTTCTTCTGTTAAAGAAGACAGCTGTTTGCTAGGAAAACAAATTCATCTCCTTTCCTTCTCTCTCTCGCCTCCTGTTTTGTATTTGAGTGCATCAGTAGGAGGCTTACAGTTTGTTGTAAATGTTCATTCACAGTTTCTGCAGATTCTTACATTCATATTCACAAAGGCAGAATATTTCAAGATGTCTTCCATATCAAGTTACTGTTACTCCACATCAGACATGAGGAATACAAAATACAGATTTCAGGGGCTTTGCTTCGCATGGCAAAGCAATGATCTTTAAAGGAATAAAAAATCCATGGTCATCAATGAAAGTGTGACAAATTGGCTCCAGCATTTCTTAATTCCTAAACTGTTCTCTTTCATTGTTGATTTAAATGTGGCTTGTGGGTATTAACATGTAAAGTATATTACAAAATAAGGAAAGCAGATCTTCTTTCATCAGATAAAGCATCTGCAAAACAAGGTAAGGATGAGTCAGCTTGTGACACCACTAGGCAGTTGGGCCTTGGCTCCTGGGCAGGCCAGGGTTGTGCTTTTCTTTTCCCTATTAAATATACAGGCTGCTGGAACAGGAAAGGACATGCAAGTGTGCCAAATGATTTAGGTCACCATCATGGGCTGCTGCTCCTGTCCTAGGCAGCCTGTGCACATGTGGGAAGCTGCAAGCCCATGAGAAACCCAATCTGCTTAATGGTAAGCAGCCTAGGAGTAAAGAGTAGTGTACGCCCTGCTGTGCAGAAAGCAGCAGGAGCAAAGGGAATTTGTAATGGAATGAGACCTAACTTAGGCTAAAGAAGATACTGGGGAAAAAAACAACTGTTTGAGCCAAGAAAAAGGAGACTTAACAGCTGTTTTCTTCACACCTCTACAGAAAAATAGTATTATTATGACTTATTTTTGTCATCCACCTGCTACCTCTAACTATTCTAAAGTGTTTTCATTACTTCTAATATCCACATCAGGTTTTAAAACGTTCTAGCTCCTACATATTGCCTTGTAAATCTTGTATTATAGTAAAAAGGGCTGTGTGTGTAGCAGAGCTTTGCAAGACTGCAATTTCACTGAAATGACTATTATTACCTTATAGACTGCAAGGGTAAAGCTCAAGTGGTGCTG
>JBCJKH010010628.1:0-11416 GCA_039877255.1 Loriculus beryllinus | reverse complement strand
GAATACTCTAATACTGATTCTTACTGGTGTAAGCATCAGAAAGATGACTGAATGAGGGAGATCACAGAGGTAACAGTATCTTTCAGTACTACTGAAAAATAAGAATTTCACAAAGTAAAGAATTTGTTTAAAATAATTATACTATAAAACTTAGTGAAGTTAAAGTTGGGGGGGGGGGGATGGGACGAAAGCATTGAAGCATTTTCTTTTTTAATATGAAATACATTTTCTGTTTCCTGACAAAATTTTTGAAATTTGATGTTAAAAATAGCGTATTTAAAGCACACCATCTTTGGGGAATAAAAAAGCACATGCATTGGTTCCAAAACTTTAAAACACTTTAATTTCTTTAAAAGTGTTAATCTCTCCAGCTATAAGCATATTACAATTGCATGCAGCCTATGATACCATAGGGATCAGTGATTACATAAAGTTCATCTTAATGTTGTTCTGTAAACCAGTATTGCTTTTATATGCCATCATTATTCTGTTCTTTAGCAACAACGAACTTTATAGTTCATCTAAAAAGATGCCAGGTAAATAGTTCTGCAACATAATGTGATAATAGCCCTTTTCATTCAGTAAAACTTACGCTATTTTGAGTTGAAGGTCTGACTGCACAGGACTGAAGTACATATCTCTACCAAAGTATTTTCTACATTGTAAACAAAATGATTTTTTGTTTCTAAACGTTTTTGTGACTGCTCACATTACCTGAGCAGTTAATCTAACTGTGTCAGCTTCAGTTTTGTCTCCATTCTTGTTACTTATTTTATGTAGCTGCCACCCCAAAATATCTGCTTCTACATGAACATGCATCTTACGTACACACACACACACACACACACACACACACACACACCCCACTTCTGTTGTATTTTATCCTGTAGTGCTGAGATCATAGAATTGTAGAAGAGGTTGGGTTGGAAGGCACCTTAAGGATAATTTAAATGATCTCATGGAGTGTGAAAAATATTGTTATAAAATTAGATTAGAAACCATGGACAGTCTTTAAAGGATGGAGCATTCACTTGCAAAGAAGTTTCTCTTCTGAAAACAGTCCAAGCATGGTGGTGTTTTGGGTATTCCTGTTTATTTGTAGATGGTAGAAAAAAGAAGTGTAAATGAAATAAAGTTAATTTTTAATTATTCCAGTATAATTAAATACAAGTTTACATGTACCAGCCTGTGGCAACACATTTCTATTTTCGAGTACTTTGGTATTGTTACGGCCTAACAAGTGTTGATCAGGGATTATTTTATGTAATTCAATGATAAAAATGACACCTGTAAATATGGTGCTAATGAAAAACTGGTTTTTAGATAAGATCAGTATTCTAAAGGCCAAAACCTGATTTTCAGTAGGCTCCTGTAGCTCCTGTGCTAGTTTTGTGGCATAGAGGCTTAAAACTGAGCAAAATTCCCTTGTTTTCATCTATTTCAATGTCGTAATGTTAAGCTTTAATGCTTCCTGTTTTTTGAAAGTAAAAGCTGTTGCCCTTTGAAATTCAAGAAGATGAGCAAGTAATGTAAGTGTACTTACACTTTAGGCTCTGGTGTGGCTATCTTGTTTCCTGACTGGGCACTTGCAAAGTATGCAATGTGCTCAAAGTCCATAGTAATGACTCCTGTGTGCAGATCTAGAGATAGCAGTAGATGCAGTGGCAATGAAGTGTATCTCTTTTGTGGAAATACCTGCCAAAATTGCCATCTTAGTTTAAGCCAAAGCTACTGATACTCAAAAGGTAGCATTAATAAATAAATAAATACAATTCCAAGCACTTTGTAGTTTTCACAAATCCTCTAGAGAACATTGAGTCCATCCTGAATGAAACAGTTAGCAAGATATTTGTTCAATTACCATTCAGAACTGTGAATTGTTTTCAGCAAGTTTAAATTTCTGTGAATCCTTGGAAGCTATGAATAAAAGAATTATATACAGTTTCAGAGCAAGTACCTATTTGTTTTGATTACTACATTTATAACACTATTTCTTCTAGCTCTGTAGCATTTGAAAGTTCATCATGAATACAAAGATTTCAGAATAAAATTACTGTTCTTCCACATGTAATTCCAAATGCAATTCACACAAAATCCAGATTTTCTAAACATAAATAGGTTTCTGTGTAAAAAAAATTTGCAGTGGGTTTTTATATTTTTATCTCTATATGGTATCTTCATGAACCAAATTTAGAGACTGCCACTTGGTCTTTTCCAGTATATGTAACATTATTGCAAATGAAATGCCAAGCTTGACAACTGTCATGTGGTGTAGAATGAGGTTTGTGTCTATCATGTGTATGGATATTCTCCAGATAATAAAAATCTACATCTATCCAGAAAATGAAATCTTTCCTGCAGGTATTTTGGTGTTTGTGGTTTACAGGGCCCTTGCATCTCTATTGGAAACTGTAAACACCAGTTGCTAAATGAATCAAACTCATGCCTGCTTTGATTTGGCTGCTAGACCGGTTATATTCAGGAAATCATAGAATCATAGGATGGCTTGATTTGGAAGGGACCTTAAAGATCATATAGTTCCACCTCCCCAGCCGTGGGCAGGGACACGTTCCACTCGATCAGTTTGCTCAAAGCTCCATCTAAACTGGCTGTGGACACTGCCAGGGATGGAACAGCCACAGCTTCTCCGGGAAACCCGTTCCAGTGTTTCACCATGCTCATAGTGAAGAATTTCTTCCTAATATCTTATCTAAATCTGACCTTTGTCAGTTTATAGCTACTACCCCTTATCTTATCACTACATGCTCTTGTAAAAAGTCCCTCTCCAGATTTCATGTAGGCTCCCTTCAGGTATTGGAAGGCTGCTCTAAAGTCTCTCTGCAGCCTTCTCTTTTCCAGGCTGAGCAGCCTCAGCTGTCTTGGACTGTCTTCATAGGAAAGGTGTTTGAGGCCTCAGGTCATCTTTGTGGCCCTCCTCTGGCCTTGCTCCAACAGGTTCACATCCTTCTTATATTGGTGACCCCAAAGCTGAATGTAGTACTTCAGGTGGTTTCTCATGAGAGCAGACTAGTGGGGGGAGAATCAGCTCCCTTGACATAATGCAGACATATAATTTAAGATTCTTTGATGGTGCTTAGGAAATGGAAACTTTTTTTTTTTCCAGATGAGGTTGTATAGTCTTAGAAATGCAGGTAATTAACAGTTATTGCTTACAAGTGTGTATAATTATTTTTAAAAGTCAATTTAAATGTTAATACGTCTTTCAATAATGTATTTAAATACGTCTATGTCTAATACGTAAGATAATTTGAAGTATGGCTAAAATGGCTGAGGCTTTATGTCTGCAAGGCAGGATGTATGAAGTTTTACTGTTCCACAGACTGACTTTTCCTTCCACTGACTTCTCCAATTCAGAATAATGTGACCCCAAATTACTGAAACTTATCATTAACCAAGATATTGCTAGTTATAGAATCTGAACTGAAATGATTCTGCTCAAAAGCTTGCAGGTCATGATGTATAATTAGCTCATACATATATAGAAATCATATTAATAACAGTTAAAGGTTTGAAGAGAAACTGTCACTCTTTTTAGTATGCCAGGATTTTAGAATGGATTTTTTTTTTTTTGAGAAGTAAATGCTTTACACTGTGTGAAATCTGGCCCACAGCAAATTAGCAATAAAACATAAATATACACTGCCTTTGTATATATGTGTTTTTATTTTTAATACCTATATGTGTATTTGTACTGTAGCATATGTCTGTAGATACATATACATGTAAAAATAGCGTGAGGTATAATTGCACAGACAGAAAAATATCTGCAAACACCCCTATGGTTATAATATGTGAATAAGATGTATATCTGAGTCTATAGAAATGTTATAGTTCTGATGTAAATTGTTTCTTCTTATAGACAATTACACAGAAACCATACTGTATATTTTAGCTGCCCTGACAAGTGCTAGTATGACCTACCATAATGTATGGGCCCATTTGGATGTATGTGTGTATGTATTTATTCATATATAAATGCCTTCCTGTAACAATGAAGTTTCTGAGGTTGAATTACAAACCCTTAGTATTATTAACTTGACCAATTTTCTGCTTAATATATCACCTCCTTGGCAGATGTTGGCAGCTTCTCTAATGTGTTTCATCAAATATACAGAAGCTGTGGTGTTGCTAACTAAATGTCATTTATCTTTTCCACTTTGGAATCTTAGTATCACATTATTATAGCTTTTATTCAGTCTCCTCAGTCTAAAGTATGAATAATGTCTTGAATTCTGTTCAGTAATATATGCATAACTAACTCGTAATATTTAGGACTCTTCAAGGTGAAGGTAGGGCCATGGCTGGATTAGTTTACTGTTATGTAGTTGTACCTGTTAGGGTGGAGATAAAAGGCCAGTTGCATTTTCTTCTGATTGGATGTATTATTTGATAATTGGATGAATCAGTATTTATTGAATATTATGGACTACAACCGAACTTACGCCAGACATAAACTTTTCAGTTATCATGATATTTATCATGATCATAATTTCTTCTTTGTAATCCTGATGAAATGGGCATGAGGAGATGTACACACAAACTGAGTTTAGAAGTCTCACTGACGCAGTCTTCCATATGTAAACTATCCAGTTTGGTTTGGTACCAAAAATATTTACATTTCAGAAAGGCTGTGAAATTTTGTTTTCTGACTGATGACATCGCCACAGCCTAGCAATTCAGTGGAGGCCCTCTGCCTGCTTCTCCACTATTGCACAAGTCCAGTTAAAAAACAACTCGAAATCCTACGTAGACACCCCCCCCCCAGTATAAATTTCACTCTGTAAAAACAAATTCAAATGATAATTTGGGTACAATTATAATGCTCCAATTACTGCCCTAGGGCTGAAATAGATTTTAAAATATAGTGTACCTCCCAAGATGCATAGCAGTAATACTGCTCTATGGTGAAAAAGTCCCTGAATATATTTAAATAGAGATAATGACTTGATTTCTTTGTTGAAGTCATAATGCATTCAAAAGCTTTTACAGTTAATTACCTCTAAATTACTTGTATTGTATTAGGTTATTCCCTGAAAAACAGGACGTATGCTAACAGATTAAAAAAAGAGAGAGAATCTCAAATTGGTTTATGATACTCTGCCTAGCACAGCTGGGTGATATAGTCATATTTCTTACCCTGCTTGACACAGATGCCATGCAGTATACTTCTCAGAGGATCGTTTTTTTCTTTATACCTCTTCATCTTTAAAAAAAAAAATGTAATGGATTTTATCCTAGTCAGAGTTCCACCTGTATATCTCCATTTACAGGGGCCCCTTGGTGGAAGACCTAAGATCCTCTTTCTCATTTACATTAAAATATTCAGATGAAAAGTAAGAGTAGAACAATTAAAAAATAAAGGAGGGAAAAGGGGCTTAAAATCTTTTCACATATGAAACTTCAAGCTTTTATGTCCGCAGTGCAAAAGCAATGTTCTGCTTAATTCCATTTCTTCTGCATTTACTAAAAAGATAAGTAAGTAATTGCCTACCTTGTAGAGTTGCTTTGTTCATATTGCTACATAAAATTGATGGTTTGAAATTTTTATAGAACTGGTACTTCTAAGAGTATCATTTTTCATTTCACCCTTTCTATTATCTCAAGTTCTATACATTCTGCGTTGTCACATTTTGCTCTGCTTATTTTTCGAACTCTTTGGTTTTGCACAATTCAATAGCTCGGCCAGATATCAGAGATGTATTCTTAAAAACAATACCAACAGTGCTAGGTGAGTGTTAGTGAGAAAAATTAACTTTCTTTTGTCTTTTCCAGTTTAAAGCTCTTCTGGTTACAGTTTGTTTTGTTTGGTTTTTTTTCCTCTCCACTGGAATAAATGTAAAGCTGGGTAGTTTTACTACACAGTATTGGAGAAATGTTGGACTATGCAGTAAAATTGCAAATTAACACTGGATGAAACCCAGACTCTGATACGGTAAAGAGAGATTAGAAATGATTTGTTTGGTCTCCATGGGAAGGTGTGCCAGATGTCCCTCTGTTGAAACAATCCCTGATTATTAACCCCTGAAACACTACTCTCTGTAGCTAAGGAATGCTGCTTGCTTGCTCTCAGCACACAGGCAGAATACAAGAACTTCTGCAGGATGGCCTCAAATATGAAAGCTATACCCCCATAAATGTAATTTGTCAACAAAATATATATAATGTGTGAAAACATCAGGTTTAGGTAAAGGGCATAGCCTTCAATGTTATGGTGTCCTACTTCCAGACTATGTAATGATGAGGTCCAATACAACCAAGCAATGCAGTTTTACTGTATGAAGTATGCTTTCTGTTGATTAATGGGCCAATTATTTCAAAACAGGAACCATTTGCAAAGTAAGTGAAAGTGATTTTAAACGGATTACATCTTAATTTAAAATTCTGTAGTATGTCTTTATAGTCCAATTTATACATGAATGTGCATGTAATCAAACAGATGGAATGTCCACAGACTAGAAAATTGTCTGAAATTAGTGTTGAGATTGTGCGTCAGTGGCTAAAAAGAATGGAATTGTCATAATGAAGAGCGAGGCATGCTGCTGGTGCAAGTTGGCATAAGCCTACTAAAGTCAGAGGATCTGCTAGCTTAAGACTTGGCTTTAGTTTTGTCTTCTTGGCCTGTCTAACTTGCTGAAGACAGTAGTTGCATGACAATAATTATTTCAGTAGTTAAATCACCACCTTTTTTTAGCAGTTTGCAAAATAAGGACCTTGCTTTCTTGTGTAATATTCTATTTTTACATCAATATTGGGTTTTTTTAATACAAGAGAACAGGAAATCTATCTTGGTTTGCAAAGTATTAGTAGCTGCTAGTAAGTGATGGCAGGGGGCTTGGTACATGTCAGTGAGAGAGCCACCTGCTTACCTCTGAGTTTGTGTGTGTGTCTGCCCCTTAATTCTAAGTAAGCTTTTATCCATAAACATTATGTATATTATATATTTTAGTCAAGGTAGCTTCGTTGACTGCCTAAAATGAAGTGCCTTTAGTTTGCTATAGCTACAATGCAAAAGCTGTTCCTGTGTAACAGTTAGCTGCATCCCAACAAGAATTGTGCCTTTTATGGATCACGGAACTATCGTGCAGCCTTTGAGAGGGCACAAAGGCAATGGAGACAAGTGCAGTGTTTCTGCGCTGCTGGTTGCTTTCCTAAGGTGAACAGTCAGATCTACATATACCACATGAAGGCATAAGCGTGTACATGTGTGTTTTTCACTTTGTGGTAGTGATTAGGAGACTTCCAACATTAATAGTTCCCCGCTATTAATGTTGGGAGTCCCTCATACTGCACAAATATTCATTATGGCCATTCTAGAGATCATGAGCAGCAACGACTTGGACCTAAGCTGAGCTGACATTTTGACCCAGATTTAGCTGATTGAGGAAATATTTCCATTTCAAATTTGGCATGTGCTGTAGGCTACCAGGAAAACTAGGGCACAGATTCCCAGAGGGTGGGGGGTTTGAATTGGATGTGTGTTCAAATGTACGCTTATGTAACTGTGGCACTGCTAAATCACAAACCCATTCCTTTGCTTGACTATTAAATAGCCAAAGAAGGCATTGTGCCTTAATTTTGTCTTTATTTCCACTGCTAAACTTGAAAATTTAGTGCAAATAAACTTTATTCATGACATTATAGTTGTGATTTTTCCATGCATATCAGTGCTTTTAAAGACTTGATGAACTTTAAAGTGCTTTCTGGATAGTAAAAGGTGTTTATGAACCCAGAATAGCCAGGTAAGCATGAAATTTCCTCAGTATCTGTGAGATTTGATATTGGACATTGTGATTAAAGATTGGGAAAGCGCTTTCAAAGAGGGGTTGTGTTCTGCCTTGTCAACATAGCTGCTGCATAAGATAATGATTAAAAAACTCTGTGGATGCACACTAATAGTTTTTCTTGTAAAAAGTAACTGGGGCATTGTGTGCAATTCTGTGTAGAAATTCAGATGCTTGAAGTACTGTTTGCATTATATTTCCTGTCTGGTTTATGTAAATAATCGCTTAGTAAAAGGTAGCTTTTGGCTGTCAACTGCTTGCTTACTTCTCTGGAGGAGTTTAGCGTCAGAAGTTAATGCTGAAGACTGGCTAAAACAAAACCCAAACAAATGATAGTTTTACTCTCCCTTCAAGTAATTCAGCAGGGTTTAAACTTTGTTATTTCAGAACTGATGTTTGGCTGGCTTCTTCTAAAGCCCTTTTGCCTTTTTTTCCAGTACTTTTTTATCCAGTCATCCATCTTGATTGTGTAATGCAACTGTAGCTATTCCAATATTTAAGTTTGAATCGAACTTTCCATTATATTAATCTTATTTTTTTAACCAGCCTCCAAGATTCTCCCACAATAAAGTAATCTCTGAAATTGTAAATGATGCATCACGACCAAGGTTTCATTTCTGGGAGATGTATACGTATAGAAAAGTTTTTTAACAAGGAATTCTGTGACATAATGGTACCATGTACCTGCCTTTGTTTATACCAATCTTTCTACCTGCTATCTTGACTGAAATCACTGGGGGAAGACACCTTTTGTAGGTCTTATCACGATATTTTTTTATGGGAAGAGAAATTCTCATAGCTAGAAAATTTCATGCCAAAATAAATGTTTATAAATTGCATTTATAATTGGTTATGAATATTTTGAGATTTGTACTTCTGAAATAAAATTCGTTGGCAGTGAATCAGTAGGTACCACCCATCTTTGTAAATCTTGATCATTCAGTTTAAGGGCTTTAAATGAGCTCTACTGTTTGTAGCATAGCTTCCTTTTAAGGGGCTGGGTGAGCTACAAATGTAAAATAAACACTTGGTTTGTTGTTTGGGTTTTTTTATCCCATTACTACTAAAGAAGTTGAAAATAACTTCTTTGTTGCCTGTTCGTGGGAGTTCCTCCTGTTGGGGTGTAAAATAGACATAATTTCTATGAAAAGAATATTCATAGATATTACAAGGAGCCAATTGTCATGGTTGAGAGCTCAGCTCAAGATAGAAGCAGTGGTATGTTCAGAAGTATAGCCTGTAGTCTTAAAATTCACCTCTACATGTGAACCCATGTAATTACTCTAGCAGCACCACCAGCATGCTAACTAGCATTGGAAATTACTTTGGAGATTTTATTCCAGGCTTTGTGGATATCACAGAAATGTTTAAAATTAATTTCAATGTTGTAGCTGTTTTTATGAGGTTCAGTTCCCTTCTTCCCCCACATATGGTTAAATGTGCTGTTTTCTCTTTTCCAGTGTAATCTTCAAGATATGCTAGAGTTTGATTCACTCCCTCTGCTTGTTCTACTTGTCACTTGCAGCTTTAAATCACGTGTATCGTATTATGCTATACATCTTTGTACTGTATGACTTTGTGTTTCTTTCTCTTCCAGCCAATTTGGTTATGGGAGAGTGGACACCAGTGGCATACTTTACAAAACAAAAGACTCTTTATCCAATTTGCTGTACTGTACAGCCAGTGAAAGAGGTGGAAGAACTTCCGGAAGCTCTGTTGCAGTAAGAAGAATTGCTCTTTTTGCAGACCACTGCAAGTGTAATTGCAGGCCTTGTGAGTTGCAGTGGCTGGATGATAACATTTTCACAGGAGTCACCAGGATGGTGTCAGCATGTTTTGCAGTTGGATAATCACCTTCTCACTCTTATTTTTTTCTTGCAAATCTTCTTGTACTCTGCTGAGTGCCTGTGTGCCCACACTGCACACTGATCCGCTTGCCTCACCTCTGGCTCAGTGACCATCCTAGGGCTTCTCCAAGGATGGAAACATAGTTTAGGAATAGAAAGACATTATTCTAATCTAGCAGAGAAGTGACATGTTTAAGTAAACTCTTAGAACTCCTGTGCAAGCAGGATGTTTGATCTTTGAGGAACAAACCCATGAGTCGTACCTGCTGTGCCTGCTTTTTACATTATTATTGTTGTTATATTTTCTGTTCCCCTCTCCAAGAGGCTTTACAGTCTATTTTCCGCTTCGTAGGTCCTCATACACTTTCTCCTCTTCCACAGAGAATGTAACATGATGACATGACGCTTTGTGACCTGCAGAGTGTGTCAGAGAGTTTTAGAAACAGAAAGAAAGCATACACTTCAGTCCTGGTATTTCTGGTTTTCTTCAGTGCAATGACAAAACTTTTAATGTAGATTTCTTTGCAAAATGGGCTTGGAGAACACTTATTTCTTGCTGTTTCCAATCCAGGCTGATGGCTTATGATGATGAGCTTCTGTTTTGTTTTTTTTGTTGTTGTTGTTGTTTTTTTATTATTTTTATTTTTGCTAATGTGCTGCAGCTCACTTGGAAGAAGTGCTGTCCAGATTAATTTGTTTCAATCATGCTGCTTTTTATCAAGGTATTTTTCCTGTCTGTCACTTTCAGTTGGAGAAAAATAAATTAAAAAAAAAAAGTTAATAAGTAGTTCTGGAGAAAAAACTATAATCATTAGTGCTGCAGGAAGATGCAGCAATATGATGTCTGCTCTGTGACATTTCTCAAGTTTCGTTGTCCTAAGCCACTTTCCAGAAGAAAAGCACCATTACTCCTGACAAAGGCAGCAGTATTTCCAAGAGTTTTCCAGAGAAAGGGGAGTATTCCTCTTTGACTTGGCAGATGCCTTTTTACAAAAGTAGCCATCCTATCTCTGTATTTCTAGGTAGGTATCCAGTACAACTTTTTGGATACTTTGTACTGACTCTATAATGCAGAAAGCTTCTAGGGTTCAGTGTGTAGAGTTTCAAATAAATGTCAGAGAATTTGAAATGTTTAGCAAGGAAATTGATAGAAAAATTGAAGGAGAGGAAGAGAAATCAGATCAGTTATAAGTTTTGCACTAGAGAGAATCGAAGACAAGATCTAAGAAAGCTTTTATTGGGGTGAGGAGAAGCTTGCTATCACAACTCTTCTGGTAAGGTGGAGGAGCATATTAAGTCTGGGTAGGGTACGTGGAGCTTCCCATGAGGGTATTCTCAGCACTCCCAAGAACTGAGAGGTAGATTTAAAGACAAAAAGATTAAAACAATTAATACTGGTGACATGTAAGTTACAGAAAACCATGGGATGTATAGATGCAGCCTTCCAGTATCTGAACGGGGATGCTGGGGAGGGAATCTTCATTAGGGACTGTAGTGACAGGACAAGGGGTAATGGGTTGAAACTTAAACAGGAGAGGTTTAGATTGGATATAAGGAAGAAATTCCTTCCTGTTAGGGTGGTGAGGCACTGGAATGGGTTGTCCAAGGAAGTTGTGAGTGCTCAATTCCTGGTGGTGTTCAAGGCCAGGTTGGACGAAGCCTTGGGAGGCATGGTTTAGTGTGAGGTGTCCGTGCTTATGGCAGGGGGGTTGGAACTAGATGATCTTAAGATCCTTTCCATCCCTAACGATTCTATGATTCTAAGAT
>JBCJKH010010627.1:0-10935 GCA_039877255.1 Loriculus beryllinus | reverse complement strand
ATGGTATTGAAATTGATTCATGGGATGTAAAATAATATTGTTTTTTCTTGGAATGTCCTAGATTATTTAAATGGGGGAACTTTAGTGCTTCTTTCTGTAAATTAATAACATAAAAGATTTTTCAGGATTTTTTTTCTAAAAATGTACATTTTCGCTAATGAATTGGTATCCAGAAACCCTACCCTCAGCAAGTTCTGCACTTCCTGAGCTGGGGGAGGCTGATAGCTTCCCAACATGGAGGACTTAGCACACTGCATGAGATCTTAGGTCTATGGAAATTACTTGGGAAAAGAAAAAGAGAATAAAAGTGGAGGGGAAATAAAAAGTACCTGTCCACTGTCACTTGTTTGGCTGTTTTCTTCTAAACTTCCTAACATGTTTTCCCAGGGAACTACATGGTGTGATTTTTGTAATTCCTCAAAACTCTGATGTGTGTGCTGTAAAAGGAGCCAGACACAGCTGTGGGGTGTTGAATGGTATTGAGTAGCTGGCTGTGACCTCCTGTGAGTCGCAAGGGCTCCCTGGGTTTGCGGGCATCTCTCAAAAGCAAGGTTGAGGCTCAGGGAGAAGGCTTTCTTACAAGCCCTCTGCTCCTGTGTGTGATGTGTGAGCAGACAACCTCAGCTGTTATTTTATTAATTACCTGAATTTCATTAAGAGTTCTTGTCTGTTTTTTCCCCACACAAAGCCATAAGTATCGAATAGTAAGTTAAAATTAGTAAATTAAATTATTTCTGTTAACCATTTAATAGACAGGTCATTTATACTAATGTAACTTTAGTTGCTTTGTTCAGGGCTGGTTTTTTTTTTGAAGTAGCCTTGATACATAATAAATCAGGTCAGTCACATAACTAATCAAGTGTGAACCAAGACGTAATTTTCTCAAGCAGGAAAACCATGCTAAAGGACTGACATCTCCTGCTTGGTCTGGGTAAAAAGAGTAAATATTTTAGTGAAGTTTGATTTAAAAACTCATTGCTGCCTTGCTTCTGCAGGGTTGGGTTTTTCCCTCAAAGATTTTAATGAAATTTTAGTAGACATATCAAAGTAAAATGACTGTTCATATGGAAGCCTTAGAGATGCTGTATTTATTATAGCATGTAACACATAACGTGTTATTTGAATTTATGGAGCGATTTAAACAAGTCTGGCTCACAACATCAGAACAGTTCTCTCCCACCTTCATTTTCTTTGCGACTTGAATTCAGGTTTGTGAGATTTGCATGACATTGATCCTTTCCTTGGGCAATGCACAATTTCATAATTCAAGTGCGACAGCTGCTGTAACCATCACGCCAGCTGTCCCTACAGATGCTCAAAAACCTACAGCTTCTCAAAGATGTGTGTATGTCCCTGGGGTAAACCATTTTTCCAGAGGTAATGTATGAAGTGTCTTAAAAGGGTCACTGTGCTGGCAGTTCTGAGTGCCAAGTGAGTGTAGTGCTGCTTTTCTTGACTAAAAGCACTTCTATGTTTCACCCTATATAGCCCACAGCAAAAAACCCCAACCAACCAAACAAAAAACAGCCAAAAAAACCCATCCCAAAACAAGTTCCCAGACCCACAACAAGAAAAAAACCCCAAACCCAAAAAACACCCCCCCCCCCAAAAAAAAACCCATCAAAAAAAGAGAAACAAACCCCCCTCCTGTCTGTTATTAACTAAAGGAATGAAGCTCTTAATAAATAATTTAGATGGTAAAATTTGCCAAGCAGGACCCAAACTTCTGTCCAAGGCAGATGCTTACAGATTTGGTTTCCCTGTTCACCAGCCTGCAAAGCACTTACTACATGTAGAAGAGATTCTGTATTAACTCTTTTGTCTGCCAGACAAAACCTCATCTGTGTGTGGATATTTAATGGGGCAACTGCTAAGCTCCACTGCAGCTCAGCTTGGTAAGTTTCCAGTTAAGCCTTGTCTCTTCCAATTAAGACATTCTCTTTGTGCTTGTTTGGTGCTCATCTGTGATCCAGTCAAGGCATGGACTCACTGGGTACCAGGCTGTGTCTCCAACACTGAATACAGTGAGGTCCTGCCATACTGAGGGTCTCCATTTCCATCCTTACACCAAGGGCTTTGCATGGCTGCTGAGCTGCAATGCTCAGCTCCTCTGAGGTGGAGCAGTCACATTGTTGGTCCTCCTTGAATGATTCATTGTTTATTAAAGAGAACAAAAGGCTTTTCAGTACATTGAAGACTATCTTGCATTCAGAGTAGGTCTAAGGACCTAGTGGGCATATGTTAATTGAACTCGTTATTTTGTATGTATTCAACAAATCATCTCCTTGCCTTAAGTGAACAACATCCAAAAGGCAAGGCAAGCTTTAAAGTATTTACTATGTCATGAAATAATAACTTAATAAATAACAGGCACCCTAAACTAGGAAAGCAGGAATGTCCTATATATGAATCCGTAACCCACATATTTTACTGCTTCTCTTTCATGACAAAGAAAGTGTCAGTCATAGGAATCTATTAATAAAGAATGCCTCTGAAGACTGCCTTTCCTCAGAACAAAGACTTAGAACAACTCGTAGCTAGAATGATCCTATTTTCTCTCCTACCCCTGCTTCCTATGAGGTTGAAAAGTAGTAAATACAGATTCAATCTAAATTGGTCCTATCTGAAGCAAAGATGGAGCCCCATGGTTGTGAGGCTAAGCCTAGGCTGGAATGGCATCTCTTTCTGTGACTTAGTTTCCTGGATCCTACTACTTCTCCTAATAATTTGGTCTTGCTATTGCCTCTTCTTGTTATATCCACTTACCTTTTGAGATCCTGGGAACATCCGGAAATCCTTCTGCGCTGCCGTCTATGATCCCTTTGGTAAGTGTGGGAAGTGAGGAGGTGGTTTTATAATCTGGGTAACACTCTGTCTGGAAAATGCTTGCTGGAGAGAAAAGAGTTTATTTCTAATCAGCCCTAAAATTATAAAAAGGATTATTTTGGAAGTGTAATTATAAAATTAATTGCCTTTATGTTTTTCAAAGTGCTGTGCCTACTCCCAGCCATCTGTGCTTTACAAACGTAGAATTTTCATTTGGGCATTCTTGTAGTTGAAGAAATCATTACTCTAAGGGACAGTTAAAGACATGAGTTATCAAAATCTGCTTCTCTTTCAAAAGGGCTTCTGGGTGATTCATTTCTTCGGGAAAACATGTTTTGATTTTTTTTTTCCTCCTTGAGTGAAATCATTCAGAATTTCAAAAAGTGATAATTTTGCAGGAAAGGAGAGACAACACGTGACAAAACTTGGAGTTTAATAAGACTAAAAAATGTATTTTTAACAATCCATCTGCTATTTAGAATGGGGACAGAACTTGCCAGCCCCACAGCATGGTCTTTAATAAGTAGGCCTTTGATGATCTTTTATACTTTATTAGTAAGCTGTCAGGTGATGTTTTTGCTCATTACTTCAGGAGTAGACATTGATTCTAAATTTAGAAACAATTCCTTAAGATTAGAAGTAGCAATCTAGCTGATGAATAAAGGTTAAGTTAGGAACAATAAGTTACATCCACTGAATGTGTTTCATCTTGAGACCATGGCAGATTAAAGTACTATTTTGGAAGATCATTGTGTCGTAAGGTAATAGTTTTATTAATCAGACTTTGCCCTTGTATCAGTTCTGCAGTTGGTGGTGAAACCAAGGTGAAGTGAGGGTATGAAAAAGTATTGCCAAAAGAGAATGCAATATAAAGCAAATGTTGCCTGAAGCTATAAATACCTTGGGGCAAGAATCTAAGTCTCTGAAAGCCGTGCTGTTTAGCATTTCCTTTTGATGCATTATAGACCTAAGGACCACACCATAAAATTTGCTCAGCCTGCTGGACCCAAGTTTTCCTTAAATGTTTATGGGTGCTCTTACCAAAATTGTACTTTAAAAATATATTTCAGATTATATAGTTCTTCCTTGAATGAAAATAATCAGTCTTTTGTTGTAAATGGATGTGAAATAAGTAGCTTTTGAGAACAAACACTTCAATTTTCCTTTAGTTGATGTTAGCTTGCAGCAGCTGTTTATGTCTCTAGGCAAAATCATTAAGGTAATTCGCTTTGATTTCCTGTACAACACGCATTTTTGGAGTTGCACCATTAGATTCCATCATGACTGTAGGACTCAATATGTCTGCAATGATATACATCCACCATATGCTCTGAGCCCTGATCTATGGGCCTTTGACCTTCTTTGCTCCTTGTGCTCATGGCTTTATAGCACAGGGAGGCGAGCTGCCAAGCTCCAAGTACAGGATTGTTGTCTGTCTTAGGTGCTGAGCTGGGGGGAAAAGAGGAATCAGGGTAAAGCAGATGCTTGATCAAAAGAGTGCTGGGATCCTGGTGCATGTCTGTGTCTTATCATAGTTCTGCTAACAAGGGTTATTTCTTTGCAAAATCAGATCTTCAAGCAGACTCTTTTGTCTCTAGTTGCTCCATTAGACTCTGCAGACAGGCTAAAGGTGTTTACTTTTGCAGCTAAGTTAAGGACTTACAGTCCCTGCTCTTAACCAGAGATGAGGCTATTCAGAAATATATTAGATTTCTAAACCTTTATGCTACCATTTACTTGTGTTCACAGAGTTCAGTGGTGTTCAGATAAAATCCCTTCTTTTCTTTGGAGTGCCTATAGAAGCCACTGAATTAGCATCTTAGATGCAGATGCAAGCACCAGTGGGCATGGGTCAGCCACAGGAGGGACACATGGTGCACTGACTTTACTTTTGCTGTATGAGATGCAGTTTATCCTCTCAAAGACTGGCCTGAGTACCACTTCCAGAGTCACCACATGTACAGTATGCAGCAGAGCTGCCCAATTCCCACATTGCTATGAGTAGATTATCACCATCAAAATCAAAACTGCTTTCTCTTCATTGTAATAAAAGATCTGAATCTCTCTTTACTGATGTTTATCAGTTCATGCTTGCTGAAAAAACAGACTGACTACAGATACTGCCATTGAGAGATTTGTACAGGGAGACTTTACTATTGTTAGTGTGATACCTAGCTAACAGAGAAGCTTCTTGGTTGGAATAAGTTTCTTTTTATGGTTTGCTTTCATAAAATGAGATCTCATTTCTGCACTAATCTTCATCTCATTACTGGACAGTTGCCATTTCTCAAATAAAGGCTCATAAAGCGTAAAAACTGTTTCTTAAATCTTCTTGTCGTTTGCTTTGTTCTGGGTACTTGTTTTATGACTGTAGCTAACCTTTAAATGGATATTTAAGGCGGTGGGCAAGAAGTCAGCTGTGGTATTATTGCCAGAGGGATAGAGAAAAAAACCCTTTGATTCCTCACTTGAATTTTGTGTGAGGGAAAAGAAGTGAAAAAAAAGGGCTGAACCTGTAAAGAGAAATGTGTGTTTGTCTTTTACCATTATGCTATGCGGTGGGTAATGAAAGTGATGTAATTGGGTTCCTTTAAAAATTCATAGTATCTCCAACTGCAGCAGTAATTTGTCAACTTCCAAAACCAATACTCCTTTTCTTATGAGTAGTCTTTCTGTCTCTTCATTAAACAAATGAAAGCAATGCTTCAGGTAACAGGGGTACATGGTCCATCTCTGAGGGTTCCCTGTTTGAGTAGTCTGCAGAGGCTGAACATAAATCTAACATCAGGATTTTGACAGACTGTCAACCTAATGTTGTGCTGCTTCTGCATCATGCCTTTTGACTTGGATCCCCATCCAGGAAGGCCAAGTGTTTGTTAAGCAGATCTCCTGAAACGTTTTGCTTCCCCTTAGCTGGATAGCACAGGGGAAACCATTGTCCTGGTATACTTCAGCAGGCTTCTCCCTGTCTTCAGGGAAAAGGCTGCTGCTGATCTGCTGAGAATCCTGCCAACAAAGCTGCATAATGATTTCAGCTTTAACTATGAAAGCGGTGGCTCCCAGAGGTTCAGTTCTGTTGCTGCTCTCTGTGGCTTTCACAAGGAGCCAGCTCTGTATTTGGTGTTACTTTACAGCTGCCGTGGTGTTGTTTATTTGCAAAGTTTTTGATGGCATTTAGGAGATTGGGTGGTATCCCTGCCACAAACTATCCATCTGTAGAATAATTTTCACCTCAGTTCAACTACCAATTTGGCATTTGTATGTCTCTCCAAAAGTATTAACTGAAGATTTCTGTGTAAGTATAGATGTGAATATATGATAACACTGTTTTGGTATCATTATTTTCCCCAGCTTACCAAAAGTTGATTGTGCAGAGCTCTTTCTCCAGTGGGATACTTACAGAGTTCTCAAAAAAGTGTGGTACCCAGTGCATGTTAGTCATTATTCCTCTGCATCAAAGAGATTAAGAGTAAATTTTCTGTATGGCTTATAGCTGGAAGAAACTCTGTGTGGAACACTGTAGGTGCAGGACCGGTGTCATTGCAATTAGACAAAGTCCATGTGCTTTTACAAACCTGGGATCAATGGAAGAAACTGCTTGTTTTCGAGATTTGGTGGTTTGGAAGTACACCACAAGAAGTAAATAGCTTAGAGCAGGGTAGATGAGTCTTTCCCAGGGAACACAGTTTTGTTTATAACATACATTTTGTTTCTTTTCATCCAGCATGAAAAATAATCCCCTTAAACTCTTGAGCAAAATAGCAAGACTTTTTTGTTTTCTGCTTAAAAACAGAGTGAGGGATTACTGATTTCTCATCTATGAAGTTTAGTGGAGATGCCATAAATAGGCTTGGAGCGTGAAAAATAAGTCATTGCTGCTATTGTTCAATTCAACAAGCTCAGTTGTTTCTCATGGCTTTGCAGCAATGCACAGTAGCCTTTATCTGATAGGTTTATCTGATAGATAGTGATGAAACTCACTTAGGAAAACAATTGGGATGATAATTTGAAGCATTTATGCCAATTTGAAGGCATAAAGTCCTTTTACACAGTCTTTCAGCCTGTCTTTCCCAGCATTTCGTTTCTTCCTGCAGCTCTGATTTGGAGGACAAATTTCTGCTGTTGTGCAGAGAGCTTCCCCTTCCCCAGGGGTGTTCTGGAGGGTCTGTGCCTCCATGTGGTGTATCTCCTTCACACAGATGATATCCAGTATGCCCATGGTCTAGCTGTAACAGCAAAACCTTTCTGAGATACCAACATGTTGTGTGGCACAACTTTCCAGGGCAAACGGTAGCATGGGAGCTACTCTCTTCATTCTGTAAGCATCAGAGTGGCTTCTACCTCTGTATCATTTGCATCCTTTAACATATTTTGGTCAGTTCATATGCTCTCCCCAAATGCACCTTCTTTGCTGCCTGTGCAGGCAGCTCCTCTCAGTCCCAGAGCAGATGTGCATTCTTCTTCCCATATGGCAACCAGCCTCTGGACATGGATGTGTTCTTCCCCTTTCCTTATTACCTTCCATGGTTTATTTTTTTCCCTGTTCTGCTGATGATATAAGTGAAGAAAGTGCCTGAGTCCAGCAGGGCACTGGGAGCCAGCCAGACACAAACTCCTCTCTCCATGCAAAGGGCTTTTGCAGTGACAGGGCTTCTATTTATTTTATTTGAGCCAGATGCTGCAACTTTCCTTGACACTGCACTTGAAGTCCTTTGTGCGGTCCTGACCGAGGGCTTTTGGCAATTTCAAACCAGAGGCAAAGAGGGTATGAACTGCTGAATGCTGTCATGCAAGGTGGTGTCAGCCCACCAGAAACGCTCTGAGTAATGATTCCTGTCACAGGGAAGCTAATAGGAAAAATGACTGGCATAATCCCCTGCCTTGGCCACCTGCTTTCTGCCACAGTGGGGCCATGAGAGCTGTGATGGCACCATGTGGCTCCTCAGGCTGCTGGGCAAGTGATTTCTCAGCATTGACAAAACGGGACTTGGCAATCAGCAACAGAGATTTATGTCAGGTTTGTCACATACAGCGCATTTTACAGTTCAGGAGGCACACCAGACTGCACAGCTAGATCTCAAGGGGTGAACAGAATAAAAGGAATAGGAAGAAAATGTTTGTCATATGATGGGTTTGCTTAAATATAGGCAAAGTTAGGGTATTGCACAGAATGCAGTTAATATGATACAGGTGAGGCTGTAATTTTAATCATAGCCCATGCTGCTTATGATCCAGGCATAGCATCCCAGCCAATTTTGGCATCTTTTCTGCATTTGTGAAGACCTCTGCTGGACTCTGACCCTGGTTTTGACTTCATCTCTGACTTGTGCCATACATTTCTGTTGGCATCCCATTACCTTGAAAATTTTCACGACCCCAGTAGCATCTCCCAGTCAAAGAAACAGTAAGAATATTGTGTGACAAAGCTCCTGTTTTCTTGCTAAAGCAAATATTTTCATTCTTTATCTTGCCCGTTTTTCCCCATTTCTTGAACAGTTCTCCTAGACCTTATTTGTATCATGTCTAAACTTAAAGGATTTATCAGAACTTTGTTGTATTTTCATTTCAGAAAGCTCAGAGTTTCTACAAAACTTGAAGGTGTCTCCCAGTACATGTATTTTTTATATTTTTGATATTCTTTTTGCATAAGTGGGTTGGTTTTTTATTTATTTGTTTCACAGGGAGGGCCTTACATTGAGTTACAGGATACCAGAAAATCAGTTATCACTATGGAAATGTTTATTTTGTGTCCTGGTGAATTTGAATCTGCCTCACTGATGAAATGTCAGAATTCAGAAACTTTGTGACCTGGTTCTTTGGAACTGGGCTCGTCTCTTGGTTTGCATACACCTCTGTTGTTAAAAGTTCCTTCTACTGCGGCAGAAAATGTATCAGCCTGGATTTTCAAGTTCCATCACAAAAGTTTCACGTTGTTGGTACATGTGCTGCACTTCATAATACAGGGATTTGGCTGGGGGAAGCTTTGATGAGCCTTTCCCACTGAAGTTGCATGTAAACCCATTTCATGTAAGTTCTGATGGATTTGCATCTTAATTTGGTAAAATGATGATTTGACTTTTGAGGATGAGCCTTCTGTCTCCATTGCATTACATTTTGCAAGTTATTTGGTAGCTGGTTTTGCTGAAGGCATTTCTGCTGTAAGCCATATGCTCCTTTTTTCCTTTTCTTTCTCTATCAGTGCCCTTTTTTGAGGTCACAGGAGTTAAAATTAGCTGTTTTCCGAGGTTACCTGAATCTACAAGTGTATGTTTGTCATTTTTTTCAACCAGACTTGGGACACGGGACACCACTTATATGCTGATTGAAAAAGCTATTCAAATAACATCCACATAACAAATATCAGCCAATTCATTCAGTGCAAGCCAACTCCACGTAACCTTGGACATTGTTTTGCATCTGCATATTCTTTTTCTTAAATTATTCCCTGAATCTCTCATAATCAAATATTTTGACTTGATACTTTGGGACTGTATGTGGCCTAGCTGGCCGGGAGTTGATCGTGATGGCCCCTGGCTCTGAAACCTGGGCAGCAATTCCGTTGTTTGGGTCATCACATCTTCAGCTAGTGCTTCAGACTTCTTCATTCTTAACAGATCCTCAACCTGAGACTTCTGCCCTAAAATTCAAGATGCTTTTATAATATAATATATATAATATAATCCTTTGCCTGTTCTTAGCCAGCAAGAAAAAAAAGTTGCAAAGTACCGCTTTTTTTAATCCCTTCTTTTTTGGGGATGTTGTTATATAAGCATCAAGGACAGGGTAGATATGTCCATGCGAGAGAATTACAGTTAACAAGATGAAAAACAGCAAATCATGCCTGAAAGCTTGAAATAGTTTGTGGAAAGATGACAAATAGCAGTGTAACTTTCAAACAAATACTTTTTCATATACTATGCCCTTTTTTTGCTGACAAGTTAATTCTTTCTGACAGACCTGGCAAGTGAGCAAGTGTCTCCAAGGCAGACACTGAAGTTGCTTCAAGAATTCATGTTATAGTTTGCTTCAAGAATTCATGTTATAGTTTCTCTGATATTGCTGTTCTGCTCAAATGGTATTTTTAGCTTTATTCACACGTTGCTTTAACATTTTTGTGAGCAAGGATAATTTTGTTATCCAGTGCAAACCGAGTCATGAGTTAGTGTTTCTCATCATTATTGTTGTCACTTGAAGAAATGCTTGCAGGACCTAGGCTCCCTCAAAGAGAGCTCTCTGACTTTGGGAACACTTAGCCAAGAATATTACTTCAAAACTCGGATCTCCTACATTGCAATTTTATTATATATAAAAAAAAAGGAATCTTTTCTTTAGAGATGTGCAAAATATTGAAATTCCTAATAGCAAAATTACTGTATTTCTTTATACATTTACCTATTTGATATTTGTTTAGACTGTTCTGTCACACAACTTTGCTCACAGAATATGGTTTTTGACAGAAAGTTTTAAGCTTAAAGAGGTAAGATCCTTCACTGACCTCTGCCTGTTTTCACTTCTACCTTCTTCACTGACCTCTGCCTATATTCTACCTTGAGCATTGTACCACTGAAGTGGTCTTTTCTGGGAGGGTGTTCAGCAGCAAAGCTAAAAGCATAGGAGACGCTAAAAGCATCTGTGCAAGATGGAAGTGCATAACTTTTCTTTCATTCATTTATTTATTTATGATTTTTTCCCCCAGTGCCAGTAGCAGAGCATTAAGTTTCCTTTACAGTGTATCATTGCAGGTATGCTAGTTCCCAGCTTCCCACCACGCTGTTGTCTCCATCTTCTACCATCCTCTGAGAAGTCCAGTAGGTGATTAACAGGATAGTAACAGGTCAGCAGAGCGTTGTCGCCCTTTTCCTGAGATAGCAGAATATAGAAATTTTCTCCAATTGTTTATTAGACATAAAAGCAGGAGAAAAATGTAAACACACTAGAAACAGAGAGAAAGGCTCAGTGACAGAGATCATAGAATCATAGAATGATTTGGATTGAAAAGGACCTTAAAAATTGTCCAGTTCCAACCCCTTGCCGTGGGCAGGGACACCTTCCACTAGAGCAGGTTGCTCAAAGCCCCATCCAGCCTGGTCTTGAGCATTTCCAGGTATG
>JBCJKH010010625.1:1214-19623 GCA_039877255.1 Loriculus beryllinus | reverse complement strand
CACCAAACCAATCCCTTTTAGACAAAATAACTAGGAGGCACATGAGCAATACTCAGTTTTAATCCCCATATCTGATATACTCAAAGTTTGGGGTTGTTTTGCTTTGAGTTGATGGAATGGAAATTCAAATATTACTTTGAGAGTGTCATAGGAAAATCTAAAGTGAGGGACCGTAAATAGAGTTTGAGCTGACATTTCAGCTTGGAAGTTAGGGGAAGGAATGAAGTGAGGCAGCCAGCATGAATGATCACTTGAATCTTGAGGGAAAACTTAACATTTAAGAGACTCCTCTTTTTTTTTCTACTGATATTGTAATTTGTAAAGCCACATCTGAAGGCCATTTGGTTTTGTATTCAAGATATCAATTCAAAACACTTTTATTTAACAGAAAACTACTTGCTTCCTCTTTTCTTATCCCATCTCTCTTTGGATTCTCTGCAGTAATTCCTGAATACAGCTTGGAAATGAAGCTGTTTATCAGCCTAGAAAGATGTAAAGGTTTGGTAACAAAGCTTGACATGCCAACCTTGGTGTCTGCAGCTGGGAGCATTCTCCATTGCTGGTTTGTGTGCCAGCCTGGAGGTTGTAATTAAATCTGATCCAGTGGTCACCTGGAGCAGCTCTGTTGTGCTCGGCAGTATTACATATCCAGAAGCAGCGTGGGCACTTGCTCTGCTCTTTAGGGCAGCACCTGGAACAACCTCTGCAGAAGCTGTTTTTTATAAGAACCTGTGAAGCAAAGTGGATGAGACACAGGATGCGTGTCTGAGAGAATTCCCTAGGACTGGAAAGCGGGAGAGTTGCCCACAGATCTTTCCCTTTACCTTCCCTCTCCCTGTAGGATTGTAAACATTCAGTAATGTTTTAAGTCTTATGGTAGTTCTGGGAGATATTATCCTCAGTTTCTGCACAAGGTCATGGATGAGCCATTTGCATAGAGAGGTACTGGTTTATGCTGGGAAACATTTGATCAAGCTAAGGCTAACACAGAAGTGCCTTTGGGAAGTCAGTAAAGCTGGCAGCCACAGAAGAGACGATGTTTCATCATGTGCCTTTAAAAAATCACCCTGCTGTTCTGCTTTTTGTGCTCTTGTGGCTTTGTGTTCCAGCGCACTGCATGTGAACCCTGCTCTAGGTTGCTTCAGATTGCTATGGCAAACTCACTGTGTGCTCTTGTTTACTACATTCTTAATCAGTTCTTTTCTTCTTTTAATTCCTGTTCTAATAAACCCATTTCCCATGGCCAAGGCTTTTCCTGCTGCTCCTGCAGTCATAAAGCCAGTGCTATTTCAGTTGTATGACATGGCAGCTGGGAGAGCCAACTGCAATGTGATCAGATAAATACAATTAACCTAACTGTAATTCACTTAGGTACTGGTATCCAACTAAAAAGCTGTAACAACAACAGCCACAACAACCTACCTGGTACCCTAGTATATATTCAACAACTTAAACCTCTTTCACTGTGAGTTTTATTTATGTTGTGTCTCTGATGTTTTCAACCTTGGTAGACATAGCCCTCAGAGCAACCTATGCATCTTTTCAGAGCAGCATCTTGAGCCTCTGAAGATGATGTTTATTGTGCTTTAGGTGGCAGCATCTTCATCAAGGCCAGAGGATCTGTTACTTGCTTAAACAATGACTAAAATATTGTGGTCGTGAGCTATATTGCAGTATGTCTTCTCCACTGGGAATAAGCTTGTCTGTCAAAGCTGGAAAGGAAGGGATATGACTTGCTGTAAGATACTCAGATCGTGCATTCTTCTGCCAGTTTTCCCTTTCCATTGCTGAATGCAAATGCATATAACTTTTCAGCAAAATTTTGGCTCCAAGGAAAAGGCAATGTAAAAAATTCTATGGAATTGACTGGAGCCAGGATTTCAAGTGTTTATACCTTATTTTCATTTATTAAACCTGAAGTCAGAGGACTTGTGCTCATTCATGCTTGAGAGAAACTGATTCCCATTTTCTGCTGGTTAAAACACTCTATAAAGCTTATGTGGAGATATTCCCTTACAGGTTTGTTTCCCATAGGCTGTTTCCATCTCATGCCATTTCTTATCCAACACTTTATCAGCAATTCTTCTTTTTTTTGACTCTTTTCCCAGTAAATTCAAAGCAGCCTTCATTCCCAACCCTTCATTCCAGTCACCATCACTTCTGGGCTTGCCAGAAACAAGCTTTTTTAGCCTTTATAATGCATTTGACATTTTATATCCCTGAAAATAAGGACAGACTCAGCACATCGATGTGGCTTCAAAAAATGCTGTGATGTAATTCCACATCTGAATGCTTTTGGCATACATACCTTTATTTCAGGTAATTCTAGACTCTAAGATAACAAATAGTTCTTTCTCAGGATGTTATTATGCATTGGACTGATAAGCTCCATGACGGCTTCCTCTTGAATGTTAATGATGTGCTGTTTATAATTCTTTCAGTATCAGAGAGCTCAGCCCTGTCCCAACAATTCATATATCATAGATCTGTGAATCCAGTGAGGAGTTGATCTTCCAGCTTATTTCAGCAAGCAAAAATGTTATTAGATCTTTCATGAAATAGAAACACACAGAGTCCTCCCAGCCCAGCACATAGTCAGACTCCTGCCTTAAGTATCCCAGTTTAAAGCAAAGCATGTTCCACCTGGGTGTGTGTTGGAGGTCAGTGAGTGTGGTTATCTTTTTTTACACTTTGGGACACATTTCTGCCACCCTGGAAATAAGAAGTTATTTCTCTGAGTCTACAGATTGATTTGGTAAAGTCTTTTAGGCTATCAGAGAGACTGTCATCATTGGGAACAAGGCTGATAAAGAATAAGCAAGATTTTAACAGGTCTCTGGCATCTAAGCTGCTATTTCCATTATGGAAGAGGATGATCTGTATCCACCAGACAGACATAGCAAGTTTTTATTTAGTGCTAAATGGGGATATTATACATTTATGTTTGAAAACAACAGCAGAAGGCTTTGGCAGACCTCTATGGAAAGTTTTACCTGGAATCTGCATGTATAGAGACACTCAGCTGTAAAATGATTACTCCCATAATATTCAGGAAGGAATGCTGTAGGCTATATGGGAGTGTACTCATTCTCACCCTGACCATACAAGCCACCATAAAAACAATGATGATTTTGACTTTTGAAGTCAAGCCTCTCTAAAGGGTTCACATCTTCACAAGGCTTGATGACTTTAATACAGTTAATGCCCTTAACTGTATGCATGGGAGCAGTGCTGTGGCAAAACTGAGTCTGTTAACTTAAAACCCTAGGCTTAAAGAGTGGAGCTGAGCTCTCACAGCACAAAAACGGATTGCAGGGAGTTGACAGGGATAAATTAATAAGACTTCTGTATTCAAAATCAGGCAGGCATTTACATGAAGAAACTCCATCCTTTAAAATGAGGTCCTGCACATTTCTGGAGAAAGAAAAACCACAAAACCAAGAAGCCAAAATAAACCAGCTGCTTATTTAAGCTGACCATGTAGAAAAACTGAAGTTTGGCCTATGGAAATTATAAACCTAGCTGGATTCTTTCTCCACAAGAGAAAACTGGATGGAGACTATGGGTCGTGAGAACAGTGAGTTTGACAGTGGCCTGACTTGCTCTCTGCACACTGCAAGGTGTTTTGAAGTGCTATAAATATAAGCAATAGCTGTCAAAAAGTTCTGTATGTAAAAATAATGCAAATTCTGGATGCCGGCTAATTCAGACAGGATATATAAACTCCATTTTCTGCAGAGCTGTGGCTCTATTTGGTGTATTCTACTTTAAAATTCTGAGGATCTTGATAACATTTTCTTAATTAAAAGTACTTTTTGGGAACACCAGCCTCTCTCATGTCTCCACAGCTGACTGTGGTACGTGTGTTCTCCCATATGAAAATCAGGATCTATCCAGAATCCAAAAGATTCTGATCCTGAAATCAAGCTATATCAACTGAGCAAGACTCATTCTGCTCATACGCCCTGAGGAGACATCAAAAGCTCATGATCTTTGCCTGGAGATTGTAGACATTCCAGTATCATGCTCATAGCCATAGTGACCAAGTTGTATTAACCAACTTGACTAACATCTGTTATGTGATGGTCTCTCATCCTTCCGTCTCTTTCTTCCAAAGTTAATTTTCACAAAGAAAACCCAAATTGCATTTGTTTTAGTCGATTTTGCTTTAAATAACTGTTCTGTAAATGAAATTGCAATAGCAAAGAAGAACAGCAATGGTCAAAGCACAGTTCCTCTATCTTGTCCTGTTAAATATTTCCTTCCTATTCCAGTTCATGCATAGAGTAGAAAAAATGCACTTAAAACATTAATCCTTTTCCATCCACAGCTGCCTATGGAGCTGTGCTGGGAACCAGAGCAGGGGATTGATGGTGTTGGACCAGTCTCATTCACAGCACAGGCAACTGTTATCCTGAAATGTCCAGGTCATGAAGGAGGAACAATATCGATATTGCCACTGGCCTCTTTATCTTTTTAAACTATTTTCATGTTTAGGATCATGAGAAAGATCTTTTCTTAATATCTCACAGAGAGAAGCAGCCTTCTGGTTGCAGCTTGCTGTCAGTGTATGCTTGAATCCAAAGTCCTGATGTGATGCAAGTTCTGCACATTGGGAACTGCATGGATTTCACTTCAGCTGCTCACATGCCCATGAAAACTATTCACTACCAGAACAGGCAGATTTATCCTTCAGAGCTGCCTTTTTGCCTAAAATACAAGGATTTTAAATCTTTCTGTTACCAGCTGTTTGTTTAAAATATCGGTGATCTAAGAGCTTTAACAGGAGCTGCATCTGAAGGAAGAGTTTGCACCAGTGCCTGTTGTAGGTCATGGGCTAAATTCATTCATGGAATAGCCTGACTGAATTCAAATCATACCAGGAATAAGCTGTCTTGGTTTTGACTTTACTGGATGAATTAACAGATCAGAGGAGTGTGGATGTTAATGTAATGTATGCTTGGGTGTGACTTTACACCCTGCCAGATCCCCTCTGATCACTCTAAATGTATCTCAGGCTACATTACAGCATGGATCTGTGTGGGTACCAGTAACACACCACAGGACAGCTTGCATCAGAATAATCTAAGCTTATTGTTCATTTGTCCTCCCTTAGCATGAGCAACACAGATTCTGGCATCAGAATGAGTGTGCATGGCTCCATGCACTGTCTAGGTCGCAGCCCAGACATACCCAGCCTGTAGAGACCCCAAATGCTCCCCATATGCAGGGCTAGACTGTAGTGAGTGGACCAGACGCTCCTTGTGCATGAGCTGCTGAGTGGGACTCCCTGCAGAGAGTGATTCACTGTCTGCAGGCGAGCTGTGGTTGTGTAACTGGATCTTGCTGCCACCTGCCTGAAGCTGGTCTGGGAGTCCTTGCAGCACATTCTTGTGTCCTTTAGGGAAGACTTTTAGTATTAAAATAAACAGATGGCCTGGTGGTTTATGATATCATACCTATTCTTTCCTGTGAATTAATACACCATCATTAGTGGGCTCGTATCTATACAAAGAGTGCTTTTATTCCCTTCTCCTTTTTTCATCCCACATACATGCTGGGTTTCTAGCATCTCTTTTACATATTTTGGCTCTTGTCAATGCATTAAGCTGCTCCTAATGGGATTTCAGGGTTGTCACGTGAATTTGGGATGCATCTATGTGGGGAAATGCTAGTCATATGTCCCTATTAAAAGCCCTGTTGACAGCTATAGGATGTTGGACACTCTTGAATGCATTTTTAGGCATGAATGCATGCCAGCAACATAAGCATAAGGTTAGATTCCAAAGTGCTGTGAAACTGTTCCTTGCAGACACGCCAGGCAAGAAACTTGCTGGTGGGCAGAGTCTTTCCTTGTGGCATGTGTTTAAATGGAAGAAGAAATTAGGGATGGGGTGAGAATGAAGAGATGCAGTGGAAATGGGTGAGAATGGTCTATGAGCAGTCCCTAAACTCACAAAATCACAGCTCAAAATTGGATGGGGCTCTATTTTTCCCTATGAATATATTGTTTGAACAAGCCTTTCTAGGGAGCACCGTTGATTGTGAAACAGGGGCTGGACACATGGACAGAACCTTGTCTCTTGATCTGTGGTCCTGAAACCCTTGCTGAACTATCAGGCTGTAGATTCAGGATAGAGACTTTATGAGTATAAACTCTTGGATTTTGGGCCTATTCTTCCTTGCTGAAGAAATCATGGGCAGCTTGCTCAATCAGATGCCAAAGGACACAGGCTGGATGCATTCACACAGTACAGCTGCTTTCTGAGGTGTGCATGTAGTTCTTAACACATAGCTATTTGCTTTTGCATGTTTTTATCTTCGTCAGTTCAAGATGCTGCAAGTAGTGCAAGAACTGTGCTGTACCCCAACAAAATGGTGTTTTCATAGCATGAACATAAAGCTGCTGCATGACTTGGGATGTGCCATGAACACACACCTGAAACTCCTGAGAGTGCATAGTCTCCTGGGGCAGTGCAAGGTAAGGGAACCAGCCTATTGCACTCTTGTCTATGTTACCTACTGAGCCCTAGAACCTGTATTTCCCAGAACTCGGTCTGGTTGTTGCCCTGAAGATTTCTGGTTTGCACAGAACATAATTGTACATGATATAGCTAATAACTGTATGGTATTGACTGTACCCACCAGTCCTTGAGGTCCTGAACTTGCCTTGTTCCATTTATCACAATAGCCACAACCTGTGTGACTGCAGGGGAATCTCTTGAGCTGGGAGTTACATTGTGCATTGGGTACACTTTAGGTGTACAAGCTAAACACAGATGCTGGCTACCTAAATGGCATAGTGCAGTGACATGCAAAGATACTAAGCCCTGAGCTTAGTAGGTTGCCAAGCTAGTATAGCATTCCACCTGTGTTACTTTCCTCCACGAGGGCTGACTGACACAGTTGTACCAAGCCAGCCAGCATGTTTTGCATGTGAAGGATGCGCTGTATTGTATAGAAAAAGCCACTTGTTAGTCAGTACTGTGCTAAATTCTTCTCTCTTCTGTACTTTCTGAAAACTTCTCTTGTGTACTTTGCTGTGACCTTTCTTTAGCGAGTCACCTTATTCCCATATCTCTCCTATATTTTCCCCTAGACTGTTCTGCTTTCCAGTACATGCTTCCAGTCACCATGTTCTCAAATGTACCAGCCCTGATCTTTGCTGATAGCCAGCCTACACACTGACAAATGCATCTGCCTTTGGGAGTACCTGCTGCCCTCACTGAACAGCTTCCTCACAGACAGACAGTCCTCTGGGGAGCATCAGTAACCCCTCAGAATGTTGGGAGGAATAGCAAATTCTCATGCTCTCTGTTATGAAGTAGCTTCCTACTAGAAGGAAAAATAAACTCTTCTCTTACAAGCAATGTATTCATTATTTGTGCCTTCTAAGGGTTCCTTCTACTGATACTTGCCTCTGGGACACATAAATCATTAGTTTAACCCGATATGTGTATTTTCTAGTCTTCTATTTTCAGGGCAATAAACATGCTGGCATTTATCCAGTCAATCTCCTCATAGCAGTACAGTTACAGCCCTCTTGAATGGAGTATCTGTACATTTGTTCACATATTACATTCTGGTAATGCTAAAAATATTTCTGTAACCCTGTTCCAGTCAGGACCCAGCAGAACAATTGGATTTGTCTGCTTCCCACATGGTACTTCAGGCAGTTGATTAACCAGAGCCTAAACAACATTATTTACCTTTACTGTCTCTTTGTGTCTGCCAATAACATTTAATGTTTCAGATTGAAATTGGCCAGAGAGAAGAAGAATGTGCTCAGCAGCTTATTATCCTCTAATAGAACATTCCATTGGTTCCCAAATTCATACTGCTCCTGATTGTCTGTCTTCTTGCACTACTTTTAAGCCAGAAAATAACCTGCTGTCTGTCACAGAACCAGAGAGGGACAGGTTCTGGCAGTCCCAAAAGCTTCCACAATGCTACCCCAGGTCAGTGCAGGTAATCTGCACTTCCTGGGCCAGGGAAACATGTCCAGGTTTGTATTTTAATAAAATACCTTCTTCCAATCCTGAACCTGACAATCCTGGAGGTATGATCAAGACTACAGAGGATATGTTAAAACAAATAGGAAAGACATGGAACCAACCTTGACAACTGTCCTACTCTGACAGGTTGGAAACAGCTAGAAATAGAGCATCTGTGACATAGCAGAAGAAAACAAAACTGTGCCAGATCTCCTAGATATCAGGAGCACGCAGAGGCCACCCTCTCTCCCAGATTCCTACAGGCAAGCAGTTGCAGCCTGAAAGCTTGAGATGCAATTCACTGTCTTAGTGAAAATCGTGACAGCAAATCAGGGCTACATTTAGGGAAACTGGATGAGTTTCCCGTTGCATTTTTGCATCTATCAGCAGTTGCACATGCACACCAGCATTCACAAAGGGGCAGCTCTGTAAGTAGGCAGTACCTTTCCCTCTTAGTGAAGTGCAAGCTTCATGAGACGGTCTTTCTTACATGGTCATAGTGAAGTTGAGACCTACTGATGTAATAGGAACTGAATCAAAACTCTGACCTGTCAGCATCCAAGTTTCCTTTAATATGCATCCCGTGAAAGAAGAGTCCCCCTGAGTCTCATTCAGCTTTAACGCTTCAGAGAAAAGCTGGAGGATGCAGATTTCTTCCTGCATGATTTGATGCTATGAATCCAAGCTGTTAGGCGTCTATCTCTGATTGTTTAGCCTCAGGGTGCAACTGCAAATTTGCCTTCCTTTAAAATCTCCCTTTGATCTTGTGTAGTGAAGGAGCCCTCATCCTTCTGACAAGTTTGCTTCACAGCTTTAGAAAAGGCAACTTTTTCAGCATAGCTCTCAGAAGTATCAGTGGTCAGTAACAATGTTTTAACATGGATAATAAAATGCCAAATTCTGTTTCTTTTAATCCCTAAGACTGGGCTTCTTAGAAATGAATAGGAGATATTTTATTGCACCTGAAATGAACCAAGGAAACAGCTGAAGTGGATGGATGCTACACTGCAACCCAAGAGCACAGTGTTAAATTCCTAGTTCTGACTGTCATGCCATGTGTGACCCTGGCTAAGCAGCTTCAGAACAGGAATATTCTTTGTGATTATTCACCAAGTAGGTTAATGCTTCTCTCCCTGACAGAAGTGCTTTGAGAAGAGAAATGTGGTGGTTTAGGGGTAGGTGGACTATCTTCTGCTCCTGGAATCCAGCCTGAAATAAATATTCTTTATTGAAAATAACCACAAAAAGCAGTGAAGTTCATTGTGGAAAGGAGAAGTTTTCCTTGTAACAATAGCAACAGTTTCCTAAGTGACAGGCAAAAGGCCAATCTGGTCAGAAAAACATAATGATTACCCGGACAGTACAGTAAGTACCATTAGGTCCACTTCTGAGGAACATTCGAGAAACTAATTAGATTTGATGTGTTGAGAATGGCCCCAAACTCAAAGCATTGGGCCATGTACAGCTGCTGACTTCATTTTTTGGCATCCTCGTGGTGTGTGACTGCAGAGGCCAGTCTCCCAGAAGAAGCAAACGGGGTGCCTTGGCTCATGCTCATTTCCACCCGTGAGACTGCCGTCTCCTTGTCTTAGCTATCACTTACAACTATCTCATTCTCCCAGTATGTTCTAAAGGAGGGAAGAATTAAAAGGAACCCATTCCAGTGTAGGAACCATCTGGGCACCACAAATTCTATCAGAAAAAGAATCCAAGATCAGATCCAAGAGGAGGGAATCTTCACACTGAAATAAACAGTTGAATATCCATTTGGAGTGTGTGAATTTAACTGAAGAGGCTTTCTGATTGCTCTGCTCTTCAAGCTTCCTAACGCCAGGATGAAAGAGCATCTTGGGAAAAAGATTGTTTGAGCTTGCTTGCTAACAGCACTTCACAAATAAAGAGTTGTGAATGATGCATAAAGTTTGACAAGGCCTGTGGACCATCCATCATCTGGTACGTAGAGTCTTTACGTTCACAAGGTCAGGTCACATGGAGCCAAGATGAATTGCACAAGTGCTGAATATGCCTTAGTGACCTTAAAAAAACTTATCTGGGTTAACTGCTTTAAGTAAGTAAGCACTCTTTTGAAGGCAAAAAGATAGGGAGTGACTTCCCATCTGGAAAACAGAGAAATAATCAGATGTGTCTTCTCCGGCAGCAAAGCTCATGGAAGAGATTTCAAATCACATACTGCAGTTTACTTGCCCTCAGTAACACTGAGGCACCTGTCCTCACATGGTTCTGAACAGAACTACTAAAACCTACAAATAACTTCTTTTTGTTTAAGGAGTTTCTAGCCAGGTTGATGTGTGGCTTCAGAAGCTGTTGTACACACACAAAGGGAATGGGCAGGCTGGGTGTGCACGAGGCCTTCCCAAACTGTCCAGAAAAACACATCACAGCACTGGAACTTTGTAATTCTTAAGCAGCTCCAACCCAGTGATGTCTCAGAGACTAGTCATAAAACAGTGGATTACATCTTGTGTTTGCAATGGTGACATCTTGGCTTTCCTTATCCTGAAAAGTTCTACCTTTCACAGTGACATAGGTTGGAGGAGTTGTGTTCAGCTTTAATCTCCAGTGTAAAAACTAAAGATGGGATTATGATTTCTTTATAGTTCTGTAGTACTTGATTAACCTTTAAACCACCCCTTTGAAAAGGAGAAATATATTCGTAGTGTGCTATGGCATTAAGGAAAAGCATTAGCTTGTCCCAGAGGGTGGAGGATCATTAAGAACAGTCTGAGCCAGCATCTTCAGATAATTTGCTTTGTGATGAGCTCTGGTTACCAATGTCCTGTCTTTGCCATCCTGTTTGGTTTAGGAACCAGTTTTAAAATACCTAAATGTTCCTTTGGTATTTTTTAAGACTACAAAATGTTAATGAAGAATATGAAGGTTAATGAATTTTGCTCCAGAAGGAAATCCATGAGTGAATTACAGCATGGGTAACATCCTAGACAGAAGTTATCTGGGAGCATCACAAAATACAGTGGGAATACTCACTGGTTAAGAATGCTGCTGCTGTCATCTCACATAATTTGTTAATGTTTAATGCCCTCAAAAAAGCAGAAGGGAATTAGGCCTCAAAATTCCGTAAAGATTCACTGGGACTTGGTTACTACTTCTATGAGCTGTTGTGTAAACAAACTCGACTACAGTCACCTTTGTTCTTCGGCACATTCAGCCTCCTCTTGTCACTGTGGAGGAAAGATGAGCTTGTGCAGATGTGAATACTTGACTTTTGCTCTGGTGTAGGGTGAAAGCTTGTTGTGTTACATTCAGTATATTAATTGCATAGTAATGTGCAGTATTGATTGCATTATGATTGCAATTACATTTGCAATTGAGCTGATGTCATTATATTGGCAGTCACCATCAGTGCTTGCCTGTGGCCACCTTGTTTTTCCCTTGAGCCATATCTGGAGCAGGAATTGACCTATCAATGCAGAGCAGCAGAGGCAGGGCTGGCTCTGGGATGCTGTGTTTGCCTGGCAGTGCTGGGTAGGGATGTGACACCCACCTTTGGGTACCCAGAAAAGCAGTGCTCACCCAGTCCAGCAGCACGCACTAGAGATTCTGGGGTGGGGTTTACTGGGGGTGCACATAGGACATGCCTGGGTGGCTTCTGGACCTGAGCGGGTCTGGCTATTTTTGCAGAGGACCAGCTAATGGTCTGGCTGTTCCCTGTGGAGATCACCTAGTGTCTGTTTTTAACCTTTTTCAGCTCCCAATGCAAGTTCCACCCATCCTCTCAGAAGGTGTCACCAGGGCAAAATCCCCTCCATAAGCACTGTGACCTGACACAACAAAGAAAAGAAGCCCAGAAATAGAGGTGAAGAAATATGCATGTGAATGGTGAGGGTGTGAGTGCCCTGAGGGCACTAATAGCCTTAACAGCCCTGACCAGCCTCACCTGGACCTCAGACCCTGCCAATGGGCTTCAGAGGTAATTTAAACTCCCCTATGGGGTAGGATTGATGCTTTCTAGCTCACTCATGTTGAGCCACAGACTTCATTGATCTGGACTCTGACCTATGAATTGACTTCTTGGGCTCAGCATCAAACTGTATTGCTTCTCCGGACCGGTTTGTGATCGCTGGGCTGTGTCTGACACCATTTGCCACCACTGAACCTAATCCTGACTTGTATTTGCTCCTGGTTTGGACTTAAACCTAATTCATCACTATGAAATGGCCTGGTGATTGGGTTTCTTGGTTGAACCTGGCATGTCCTGCTCACATTGCTCAGGGACTGGTGAAGTTCCTGCTCTTCTGGCATCTGGATCGCTCCTGGCTCCCTCTCCCATTGGAAGCTGCTGACACTACTGTGCCCTGACTGAGTGGACTATGAAAGGATTTGGATATCCCTGCCAGCATACCCATGAGCTTGTTCAATGCGAGTTTATGAAACAGTCTCCATTATGAAGTTTCTTGCAGTAGCAGGGAACCACCCTTAACGACCTAGGTGATTCCTCCCAGTTGCATGCTGCTGAAGTGCACATGAACAGGATGCAGATGTACTGAAGGTAAATTTGGAATGATCTAGAATATCCTAAAGAAATGCTTAGTGAAATGAGGGGACTAACTATATTGCTTTTAACCACTGAGAAGTACACCTTTGAAAATGTGTGCTCAATATGTTCTTCTTGTGAGATTAGGGGGTATTTGGAATAACTGTTCTGGTTTGCTTAGAAAGCAAAAACTCTGGAGAGTGATTAGCAGGAGCTGGTTTTACTGTTAGCTCTATTCAGGTTTCTAAGCTGATTAAATGAGGCTTTGGATCATGTGTGTCATGTCTCAACACTGTGAGGATGAAGTGTTTGATGAGTTTCAGGAGCCAGAGCAGACTTTCAGTTACATCATAAGAACTCTGGTTACACTTTAAAGGCAGCATACCTCTGCCTCTTGCTGGTTATTTCTGCCAGCTGTGTGCTCTTAAGCGATTGCTGTTGGTAGGTGCTGTGGCACAAGCTCCAGAAGGGACTAGGGAATACAGAAATAAGTGCTGTTATTCTGTATATACACCATATGGAAAGGCTTTGATGCTTCAGAGTTGAGAAGGGGGGGAAAAAAGCTCTAAGCAGGGAGCCATCACATCCAATAAGTCAGGGAACACTGGGAACGGGCTGCGTTTTACATCAAATTGCCTTCAGTATCAGCAAGGTCTTTTCCAGGGAAACTGAGGTGTTTTTCCTCTTTCTCTTGTTCTCTTCTTCAATTCAAAGTGTCCTCGGACTACAGAGTACAATCAAGGTCAAATTTCCTCCTCTAGCCACAAAGCAACAGCTCATCCTCACCCTCTCATCTCTGTAATTGAAGAACTCTAAATGTTTTCTGTGAAGTGAAACACCTTCCAGAGAAGGAAAGCAAACATTCCTTGCTCCTCATCTGTGGAGCAGCCTCCTGTCTCCAGCACTGTCCTAAGGAGAGAGAGCTCTGATGTTCACATTGCTAAAGTGGAGAAATGGAATTTAGGAACAGAAGTAAGATTAAAGTCACAAAGTTTTCTCCTTTCAGTACAGGCTAGATCAAGTCTTCATTATTTAGCATGCAGGAAGGAATGAGACAAACATAAGAAAACATAAAACATGATGTCTTGTCTTTCCCTCAAAAAAGAATAATTATTTAGATAAGGCACTTGACAGAAAGAACAAGCATGGTTTAATCTAGGAAACATGACATTATTTACCCTCAGTTATCTCCCAGATAGGGATTAAAAATTCTAGCCTCCTAGTAAATGGGACTAAAGACCAGTTAGCTCAGTGCTGAAGGTCACTTTGTGACATGGAGTTGGTCTGTTTGAGTCATAGGGTTTTCTGTGAAAGAAATCCATTTCTGCTAAACAGATTTTTATCCAGAATGGATTGGTTATGCCAAAACACAAAATCACAACCAAAATCAGAAGAAAAATCCTGGAATTCTGTGCCTATCCCAATTTCCTTATGAATACTTCGCACATACTTAATGTGGACATGCATCTACTTAGAAAGTGGTGTGAAACCACCAGCTCATTTCAAATAGGCCACCAAAGAACTGTAACATTCGAATATTCATGTGTTGTTTGCCTGCAACAAATTCACCAAGAACATGCATTGTTTTGTTGATGCTTTTGGTTTAATGGATGTAGAGAGCTCTCTGGTTGGACAGGAAGATTCTTCTAAGGCCAAATTAATACATTCTTTCTTTTGTGTGTGGAAAAGCTGGGGTCTTATTTTCCTGCATGTTAATTCCTTACAGTAAAATGGCAGTGAGAACCCTCTTATCCATGCATCACATACCCTTTGAATTTGCCTTGTGACAGGAAAGGCACATTCAAACCTCACTACTGGTTTCTTGAGGCCTGAATCTCTGCTTAAACTGGCTTAAGTTAATGATTTCACTAGGATTATTCCTGATTTATCCTGCTATTTCTGAGGGAGAATCAATATAGTTGGTATTCAGCGAGCTAAATAGAGACACATGGAGGGAGAAGAATGAGGTATGAATATACTCTTCCAGAAATGTGGAAGCCAATACTATATTATATACTTGTGAACAGATGACATAGCACTTACCTCACCTGTCAGTGCATTGAAACTCTTATCAATCAGAACAAATAATCCTAAAATGAGATTATAATATTTTAGTATTTTTGAAATCTTTTAGCCAAGAAATGCACAGCTGAAGGAATTCCTTGCTGGAAGATTCATAATCCCTAGAGGGGTTTGCACTGTGCGTATTTCCCCCGAATCATTTTCGTATGAGGCCTGGAATGCTTCTTGAAATCCCTCTATTTGTCTTTGGGGACGTTCCAAAACTCTTCCAGAAAGTCTAAAGTTTAAGGGATTTTCTGGGATTATTTGACTTCAGCTGGAACGTGCCTCACTTCACTCCAGACAGAAGAGGAATAAAGTCAGTGTGTTTCTCTGGGAAGCTGAGCCTGGGTGTATAAACACAGCACTTCCACTGGTCACTCTGTTGTAGAAGGCTGTAACCGTGTGTTTGTGCACGAGAGAGGCCCCTTTGCCACTCAGGTTAGCAAATCATTGTCATGATATGGAAAAATTTATAAAGCACAAGGAAATGAGTTTATAGAGTAAAGAATTTCTTGCCTAAAGGCAGGCAGCTCAGTGGCCAGTTGTTTTCCTGCGAACAAGAATGTCCTTGTCGAAGCTGGGTTACAGGATGGAAAAAAATGTGGAAAAGGGAAAAATGTGTGGGAGGACGAGTGTACAATAGAGAACTTCAAAGGTGGTGAAGTCTAGGACGATGTATGTGACAGCTGAGGAAAACATGTCCTTGTCTGCCAAGAGCCAGCTGGGAAATGGGTTTTCATGGGAGATGACGTGAATGCTGCATCTTTGAGCAATGTGCCAAAATTACTGGTTTAGGGAACTCTTTCTCTGTAATAAGACGACATTACCAATGAGGCACAATCAATGCGCAAGGAGAAGGGGATGTGTTTTTATGTAAAACTGAATGTGCTAGAGAAGTTCTTTAAGGAAGACACATCAGCAAGGGCTGTAACAATCTAAAGCAATTCTTTTCAGCTGTAACCTGCCAAAATATGCATTAAGTATTTAGCCAGAAATTCTTAGCATCTGTCATTTAAAAATGAATACCCTTCAAGATGAAAGCAGCTGAAATTCTTTCTGAAAGTATCTTATTTTTCCCTCCATACAAAAATGGCACTCAGGCTGTTCACTGCATCAAGAACTGAAATCAAGCAAGCATTAAAACTTAGTAAGTGATCAACACGAGCAAAGAAATACCAAAGTTAACTATTAGCTCCCCAGTGCAGATACATGTGGCCCTACCTAATTCACTAGAGCTCTCTAATGCCATGCAGATTGCTTGAAGGATGCAGTGAGAAGCAGTCTAAGCATCCTTAACCAGAGCAGTAGCTAAGACTGGTTATATAAGCCTAATATAAAGGCTTTTCAGTCATGTACTAAAAATGGCAATTGAAACCTCCCAAAAGAGATGGAAGTCTCTTCAGAATCTTACTGCTGCAGTATTCCCTGGTCTCAAGAAAAAAAGGGGGAAAGAAAATACAGATAGGAAGAAAAAAATCTCCTCTTTCTTTCTAGCAATGGATTATGTTACAAGACAGATTTTAGCAGCCTATTCATATTTCACCTGAATGGCTGAAGTTTTCACCTCTTATCCCAAAATAAATGTAAAAGGATTTAAAAGCTTCAGTACTTTTATCTGAGCTGTACTTACTCTTTTTTCTTCTATCACACAATAAACTACCCAGTAAGCTTCTGTCTTTCTAGCTTGGGTGGTTATGAAGGTCACTGAAAGATACCTATAGCAATTTTGCAGTCATCTGGAAATCTGAGCATGTCAAATGTCTTGGTGCTGGTAGCAATTGCTTGGCTTTCAGGCAATAACTGAACAAATCACTGCCTGCTTCTCGCCCTCCCCCCACCCATTTGGTGTGGGATGAGGGGGTGCTGCAGATAGAGTAAGACTTAAAGGATTTTAGGATTACCTTTGTGCTGTACTGCATTCTTCTGGTGCTCATCTATATGAGGGCTTAGCTCCCACAAGCTGTGTCATGCATTCTTTAAGGTTCCTTCTTATATATCAAACCTTGAAAGAGCTGTGATGCCAGAAAGCAGTAAACTCAGGTTGGTTCCTAATGTGCTAGCTGCTCATTTGGAAGTCTAGTTGTTAAAAGGCAGTGATGAATTACTATCAAAGTGCAATGGTTTGATTACTAATTTCAAGAGGACTGAGGGACCTTAGATCTTTTGGTTCATTGGAGACTACATACTGAATGGCTGATGTGAGGCTTTGATATCATCCAGAGTGGCTTGCTTAATGCACAGCTGTCGCTGAGCCATATGTCAGCTCACAAAGCCAATATGCAAGAAGACTTCATTACAAATTCATCTATCTTTTGGGGACACACAGATGTATGAAAGATGTCTTTGAAGGAAAACCTAAAATAAGATTAAGAAGGTCTCGTTTGGAAATATTTCACTGCATTATGGGTCCTGATCGGCACACCTTTTTGATTGCCCTCTCACAAGGATGGCATTTTCTGATGTGGATGATTTGCACAAACCAGGTATAGCCCAGCCTGCAGTAAAGGCTGAGGGATGGATAATAACCAAGAGCCACATACTCATCTCTGTCAGCAGCAGCACTCACAGGGACATTAATGGTAACTACCCATTGAGGCAGACACAAAGCAAGTCTGCTTTGTACAGACTCCTTCACCTGCAGCCTGTGAGAGCTTCACTTGCCCTGGAGTTTTTCTTGAAGCGAGGAGGGTGGGATGCAGCTTGTTGCAGTTTCGTGTTGGACATACTGGTCTTCTCAAGATGAACCTGAAGATATGAAGGTAAATCCAGCCAGTTTTTGTTTGTCTTACTGAATCGATTACACAAAGTCTGGCACAAGTCAACATTTCCTGTAGGTTATTTGGCCAAGTTTAAATTCCTCTTCCTAGATGCATTGTGTTTCCTGTGCCTTTCAGAGGGGATTCCTTCCTGCCAATGTTTTATTATATTTACTCAAGGGGAAGCAGTGTGTTTTCCACAGTGATCCAAAGTCATCCCTGCATAAATCCAGGGAAGTCGATGAAATCATGTTGCTTACAAAGAAAATGGACTTGTTGCTCTTCACAAGGCTGAGAGAAAATTGCCTACAAGCAGGAGAGTGTGTGAGGAAGATTAGGATGTGACCACTAAAGATGGAGTGTACTTGACAGGCTTGACCATATTTTTGCTTTCCTAAATTTCTTTGTTAGCACCATCTACCATGTTATTAATCATGTTGTCTTTCTACATCTTCATTTGCACCTTATTAGTTTAATACCTTGTGCTACATGTTGCTGAAGGGTGGAAAGATGGCCTTTTCACAGCTGTGGCTGTGAAAGCTCAGGATCTGGAGTCATTTAAAGACATGCAAAAGACCTGCTGGGATTCTGCAAATGTGTGAGGGGAGAAATAGAGCAGCTAAGTTGGCTGTCCCTCTAAAAGCACTTCCAAATCTATGTGTAAAATGCTGTATTCTTCACTTTTCAAACTAAAAATGGGTAGCCTCTTGAACCAGTAAACCACTGTGAAGACCTGATCCTACATCTGACAGTGAAATTGCAGCTCTTTTTGAAGGTCAGTTTTTGAAGTAACCAGTAACATAGTGAGGAAGGCGATGCAGACTCTGGTTTAAGTGACACCTTTACTTACTTTCCCAGATGCACCTTCTGAAGCAAGGCTTTGCACTGTCATCTATCAGCTGCCTTTAACTAAAATATTTGTTGGCTTTTAAGTCACAGCTACTCTGATTCGGAGAAAACTCCAGGAACAAACTCGCTAACAGAGTTTCAAGCTGACAAGCAGGGATTCTTTATTGCGGCTCCGGGAGACACGGGGGATAGCTCCTCCTAACGTGTGTCCCAGGTATATATGTTTGGTCCCA